>JAUPMG010017544.1:0-15324 GCA_031762675.1 Pachysandra terminalis
AAATTAATGGGATTTTAGAAGCTATTGGGAGACTTAACGGGAAAGAGGATAGGAGTGAGCTGACAAGTTTTGAATGGGGTGAGAGGGAGAGTTTAAAGCTTGAACTGAAAAATCTTTCTAAATTGGAGGAAATTTCTTGGCGTCAAAAGTCGAAGGCTTTGTGGCTTAATCAGGGAGACAGAAATACTAAATATTTTCATAACATCGCTTGTGCTCGTAGTAAGAGGAATCATATTAGCAGGCTAGAAAATGGTGGAGAAGTTTTTGAGAAGGAGAAGGATATCAAGAAAGTAGTGCAGGTTTTTATTCAAATCTGTTCTCGGAACCAGTCACCTATAGGCCTAAGGTTGATGGTCTCTCTTTCCCTACGCTATTTGATGAGGACAGGGATTTGTTGGAATGTAGGGTATCCATGATGGAAGTTAAAGGAGTGGTGGATAGTTTTGATGGGGATAAAGCTCCAGGCCCCGATGGCTTCACAATGGCTTTCTTCAAAAAGGGTTGGGATATCATTAAAGGAGATTTGATGGCAGCTATTAATGATTTTTTCAATAACGGTTCTTTTGTGAAAGGTGTGGGAGCTACTTTTCTTTCACTCATTCCTAAGAAAGAAGGGGCTCTTAATCTCAAAGATTTTCGGCCCATCAGTTTGATCTCTAGTTTCTATAAGATTGTGGCAAAAATCCTAGCGAATAGGTTGAAGGGTGTTTTGTCAAAATTAGTTTCTGAAACTCAATCGGCTTTTGTTGAAGGAAGACAAATCCTAGATGGTATCTTAATTGCAAACGAATGCTTGGATTCGAAGATAAAGGAAGGGGGAAAAGGTCTTATCTTCAAGCTCGATATGGAGAAGGCGTATGATCATGTAAGTTGGGAATTTCTTCTCTATATTTTGGGTCGGATGGGTTTTGGCGTGAAATGGAGGGGGTGGATCGAAAATATTTACAGCATATGTAATTATAATTTACCTTATATATTAAAGAAAGAAAGTTATTTTGGTCAACCAAATTATTATATCTAAATGAGCATTAATTAATTATTTTTTAATTTTTAAAATTAAAAATAAATATTTAAAAATAAAAAAAATGATGAAAAACATAAAATTTTATGAAGGTATAGTAATGTTTATTTGTCATCTGATGTTATTAATGATGTATAGTGGAGCTTATAAAATGATTTTTTAATCATTAAAATTATTAAAAATATACTTAAAATTAAAAAAAGTATATTTAAAATTACAGAAATGTAATAATGGTGGAGACAAAGGTGGGAGGATATAATAGTGGTGGAGACTCATTTGATAGAGCTATGTGCATCACTCTGAGTCTAACTACACAAGGCCAGACTCGGCCAAAGAGAGTGGGGTTAGGAGAGAGACTACTTTGACTCATTTTGACTCAGATGATGGGAGTGGTGGTGATGAGGATGATGAGAGTAGTGGTGGGGATGATGATGATTAGGGGTTGGGGTTGTGCCAGGGCTGGGTGGCAACAATGCGGGTACTAGAGGGAGTCAGAGGCCCGAGTCCGTTCACTGGTGAGACACGCTTTGATCATTCCACCCAGGATACAGATCATGGTGCTCCATAACAATCATGTCCTTATCAGCATAAAGGCAAGAAGAGGATGGCTCCCCAAGACAAAGCGTTCTTTGTCTCACAACTTTGGGTCTATGAATATTGATCGAGGGTAACAGGGTTCCCCATCAATAGCATCATATGCTCCTAGAGATTCTCATGGGCATGATTATGGGACATCTGATGTCATGCCCTGGATCCAAGATATATGATCTCAAGGATCTCAAGGTGCGACCTTCGGATCCAAACCCTTTGGATGCGGAAACCAACCATAAATACCATAAACTTACATACATGCGGAAGCCAACATAATTCAAACCATCCTTTAAATTAAATGTCTTTGCAATATAAACTCAAACCAAACCAGAAACAAATCCTAAATCAAATCCTCCTAAGCTATGACATCTCAAAGCAAACTGAAATCAGAAAAACAACTAAAGAATCTTATCCCGCCTTGCATCCCTCGCTCCGACTCATCTCCTTAACCTGTTGGACAAACAGCACACGTAGGTGTGAGCTTATGAAGCTCAGTAGGAAACCAAAGTCCTATGTCTCACATTATCAATAACATAGCCGGTCACATACACAATCTCATGCCATACATTATTAACATGAATTCCAATTATCTTTAACAACTATAAACACTAATCCTAACTCAGGTATTAGAACCATTCACATCATTACATGAATATCAGAAACATCAAATAGAAGAGAAGAATAACATTATAATGCAGAAAGTAATGAATAATGAAATGAATGGATGGTATGCAAGATGATGATCAAAGCAAGCAATGCAACACAACAAATTACGAATGTTAATGAATGCAAATCCGGTGATCAGCCGGTTCCAAGTAATTATTACATGGTATTTCTCACTAACTCTCATCACCTCACCTCCCACGTGTACATCGTGGTTTTGTAGGATTTTCAACCTACCGAGCTCAATTCCCGTAACTATTTGTTCTTCCAAATTTAGGGATCAACGCCCAAGGAGTTCGCACTGGAATCGTCCTTTACCACACACATTAATATCAAGTTTTGGGACTTCTTACCCTTGAGTCCACAACGGGATAGTCCTCACTAAGCAATCAATTTGGGGATTTCTTCCCAAGGAGTCTTCCAAGGATAGTCCTTACCACAGGAATGAATAATCACACCATCACACATCATTCATATACATTCCATCATTCATGAGCATATCTAATGCACATGATGGTCACACACAGGGACCATTCCTCACAACTCATGCATATCTCATGCAATACACATATACACAACCAATTCCATCATTTACACATGTTGCATATGTCAAAACAATAGCACATATCCTCTTATAAATCATAGCACTCAATTTCATTTCATAGAAAACAGCAAACTATGGCATTCACACTATCTTGTTGAACAAGCCATCACACACATTTTTATGGGATAAAACTACCACACACAATCTCATTAGGGTAAAACCAAAATCGCCATAAATGTTCACCCAAAATGGGATTCGGTCCCTACCTTCGGTCAGCCCCCGAGAGGATTGAGACCCTTGGTCCCCTTCTCCGTCGACCCGCAGCTTCGGTCTCTTTTCCAGAGACTTCCACCCTCAATTTTGAGTTTCGGTCCTCTTCTAGGTCATCCCCCTTTTGGACCAAAACCTTCGGTCCACTCCCAAGTCGACCCCCAAGAGAGCCGAACCTTGGATTTGGTCCAGAAATCTCAGTTTTCACTCTTTTCATTCTCTATTTGGTCTTTAACATTATTTAAAATCATCCATGCAATTATTATTCACTCCCTAATCCTCATTCATTCATGCATTCATTCTATCCAATCTCATTATTACATCCACGATCATAAAACATACACAATTCATCCACGATCATAAAACATACACATACATATATAAATACATGCACATATATACACCCATATATATATATACGCTTAACCACACATGAGAAGCAGATTCATTATCATAGGAATTTCACAAAGATGATATATATATATATATACTTCATAAACACACCTTACAATATAGCATGTACTTAATATGATGAACATACTTGGATCTAAGATCTGAACATACATATGCATATACACATGTTTATATTCATAAACACACATGCATAAACACAATATTACTCACACACACCCATGGTTACTATTATTAATAATGTGAGGAGCAACTGAGATACCTACCTTTTTGCTGAAAACTCAGAAACTGCAGAAAATCATATTCTTCGTCTTTCTTCACACTCTCTCTCTGTTCTAGCACTCTCTTCCTTCTCTCTCTCGTCTTCCTTTCTTCTCTGCACTCTCCCTATTGCAGAAACTGCTGTAGACTCCTCTCTTCTCTTTTTCTTTCTTTTTTCTCTCCAAAACACAAACCTAATCTCTCCTCTTGCTACTGTTCACGCATCCTTCTATATTCTCTTATATCTAACTTCCTTTGAATTCAATTCACTTCCTAAATCTCTCCTTGATTCACACGTACATACCTAATCTGATATGGAAGGACTAGAGTCCTTCCATAACTAGACTCCTAGTTAATTAGAAACTCTTCTCTCCTTCTAATCTACTAATTCAAATCTGAATTGAATTACTAAACTAACCTTGCACTAAAAATTGGTCCATACGACCAAGTCTAACCTCAGCCTAATAACTTTAAATAATTACACTACATCCCCCACACTTCTCTTAATTACCATCTGATCCCAATTCTACACAGTAATCATGAATTCAGCACATCTTATCATTATACTTCTTATACAAATCTAAACATATAATATTATTAAGTTAACCTAAAGTTCATGATCACTTCTAAGTTAACTAATTCTAGTTCCTACATCAATTAGAGGTATACAACAATCAAATTAAAACCGGATTTCCATTATGCTTATTTAATTCATTTAAATAACCCCAAATTAATTATTATATTAATTTCTAGGTTCGGGTCACTACATCCGATGAGTATGATAATACATTATTGACATACTCCATATAGCTATGGTCAGGAGATGGCATCGGGTTATGGACATTGTGGTGCACCATCCGAAGGTTTTGTATATGGACAAGGGATCTTTCCAATATCAGAGAACCATACCCAGGAGGCTATGATCCATATGTTTATGGTTATCCACTCCCATGCATATGTCATATGTTACAGCTACAATCACTAGTCATTATTCCTCAATACTCACTGATGGGGGTCTTGGTTAATGTTGATGAGGATGAGTACCAAAGGTATGTGTGTGAGTATTTGGATTGGCATCATCATATTGTCTTGGGATCAATATTGTTACTATATCAGCCATACATACCATGGTCACCGTGGGGATGGCGATGGAGAATTCGAGCCGAGACGACACTCCATGTAGATGTGATACTATGCAAAGCTATTTATGTACTTGGATAATGGACTTTTAGCTGTTTCAATGTTGTGTTTATGACATTTAGTTGTATTTTGACTTTGTATGGGTGACACTTCACATTTTATATTAACAGGCTGGCAGTGCGTATGTTATTTAGATCCCTTTTTTTTGATTGGTATGTTACTTAGATCCCTTGATGTTTGTTTATCACTATGCATAGCTATTTATTGTTATATTTTGAGTTATTTGTGTGTTTATATATGTTTAAATAATCCCTGAAGTTTCATTAAAAATTCTAAATTTTTACTAATTTTCCCCCATTTCCCTCCATATGGTGAAGTATTCTGCCAAAATGAAAATATCTCCTGAAATATCTCCCGGTTCTGGTGGCGAAATTTCCAGTGCAAGCGATCTGTAAAATACTGCAGTTATCACAACGGTACTCCGAAAAGAGTCACCTGCTTAGAGGCTTGAGTTAAGGAAATAAAGTCCTCCTTAGAGATCAGTGATGACTTGGGAGCAAGAATGGATGCTCGTAATGGTCAACTTCCAACTTCAGATTCTCAGAATGAACACTTTGATTCAATGCTTCAGTCTCCCTCCTTGCTTTATCGCCTAGTCCTAAAATTTCACTTGAAAACTTATGTGATTTCTACATTCCTTCGACAAGATAGCAACAATCCATCTTCGTCACTTCTTCCCAATTACTACCTCCGCCCTGTCGGTAAATTATTTTCTCTCTACTGAGCTTGAACAGATGCCTAGCTTCTTCAATCTCTCTTGAGGACACTAAGAAGATGATTTTTACTTACTTCCAACCTCTTGCCAAACATGCTGATTTTACTAGTCTTCTGTTCAGCCCCTACTGCAAGGATTTAAATTCCCATTTTAGTTGAGATTTCAGCAAGGGAACCAGGCGAAATTTTGCCAAAATGGCGGAATTTTTTGCCAACTTAGGGAAAAATGGGGGAGAGTAAGGGAAAAATTTAGAATTTTGGTTTCAAATTTCTTGGGGGTTAAAATACACCTAGAAAACCCAAAATATACAAAAAGAAATATGCATATATAGACATGCACACATGTGTAGGCAAGTATGGCTATGCGCATTGTATAGGGGAAATATAGAGAAATAATGCCTTAATAATTGAATTACGAAGTGAAAATTTATAAAGGTCTAAATCAGAGATAATGACTTCAAAATAACTTAAAATAGATGCATATTGCATATATCACGGCTAACATGGCAAAATATCGTCATAATGGAACAAAGAGAGATACAGTGGAAATGATGGGACCCTCGTCCCATACGCATGTTTTTTTATTTGCCGTTTGTGCAAATGGTCGATCTTTCTATATTCTGATCTGTTCTTGCTGAGCATGTGAATGCCTTCCTTGTAAGCCTCCTTGTTTTTCCCTGCGGTCTTTTTATTGTCTGTGACTACTTCTCTGGTGTCATATTTTTATCCACCACCAGGGTGTATGGCATGCTACGGTTCTACCTTTCCTGATCAGAAGGTACTGAGGGATCTTGTTACCCCCCTCTTTCTACCCCAATACAAGCTCCCAATAGCTTTATTTGATTAATCACGTGCTCATCGATTTCCACCAACTTCCTGCACAATGTTTCAGTTCCCTCAAATACTTCATTTGTTTCATAGATGAAATGGGAGCCCTTCTTTATTAACCAATCATTAGAGATAATTTTCAAGGGAATTGGGTGTTAGGCATAGACCACCGCCTTTACAACCAGACTGACTGGGTAAATCGCAGAAGATCCATGAAAGCAAATTCTTTCTAAATCCAGTATATCTTGAACAAAGAAGACAGCTTTGCATTCTACTCATTGCATCAAACTTTTACCTCCTCCTTAGAAGCTTTTTTATCCTTCTCTCTGTCTCTGCTCACCTCATGTCTTTGACAATTTGATTGCAAATGATTGCATTCTCCCATCTGCCGAAGTTAGTTCTATTGTCATTGTTTATCAGAATATTTGACTAACCCTCAACGATAACCTTTCTTTTGGGTGTTAGATACTACTTTCCTCCACCATAGGTTGTCTCAGTGCTTCCATAATCTCGTCTCGTACCCTACAAACCTAAGGTCTTTGAGAATGAAGGGATTTCTTATTGCGTCAGATGAAGGTTGTATACCACCCTCAGTAAAAAGTGTCATACACCAGCTTCTACCCATCAACCTCTTTACTTATCAGGGAAAAATACTGACCTTGGCCTCTGTCCATATATAATCTCTCATATACTTATGAATCTTCCACTATGGTTCGTCAAAGCTTCCATCAATAGGGTATACCCATTCACACTCCTAGATCCAACAATCATTCTTTCCTGTCCTTTACCGTCAACCCTTCACCGTTTTAAAACCCAAATGGAATCATCTAGTGGTGTTAAAGACAGTCACTAGGCATTTTTTGAGGACCTAGGCGATGCTTGCATAGGCGAGTGCCTAGAAATTGAGGCAACCAAGCGACTGCTGGGCATGAGTTTGGACCAGGCGATTGCTCTACGCAACTAATTTCATAATTTGATAATTTTTAATCTTAGGTATTAAACATATAGTTAATTTAGTAAAATAGTAACATATTAAGTTATTAGTAAAAAAATTTTGGTTAATTACATGTAACAACTTATTACTAACTAATAGATAGTACTTTTGTTGTAAAGTAGGAACGTATTAAGTTATTAGTGATGGGGGTGTGACTTTTCCCATGGAACTGATGGGGTTGTGAGTTTTCCTTCCTCCGGCATGGTGTGAGTTCTCCTTCCTTTGGTTGCCTTCGCCGGTGAAACCGGTGACCATTGTCTTTCCCTTCTGTTTGTTCTTTGCCTCTGGTGTTCCTTATGTTTCCATTTTCCTCTTTTCTCCATCGCATCTCTGGTTTCTCCGTGCTTAACTCTTTGGTTGGCGTCCTGTCTGGTTCTCTTCCGTCTCCTTCTTCTTTTTTTTGGGGGGGGGGGGGGGTTCATCGATAGTGCCACTGAATCAGTTGAGCTTTGCTACTGTGTGTGGAGGTGTCTTTTGAATGGAATTTTCCCAATGTGATATCCCTGAATATTGCCAGGAAGGGTGAACCAGTAGAATTGGTGGAAGTTTCAGTTGAATGTCTATGAAAGCCTGCCAAATGTGAATCATGTATGACTTTTGGGTATCTGTCTAAAAGTTGCACTGTATTAAAAAAACCAAAGAAAGGCACGGGTTACTACAGGTGGATTAATTGAGCTGAGCATGTCTCAGGATGTGTTAGTATCAGCTGAACAGGTGGAGAGTCATGAAGTCACAGAAGTGATTCATCAAAATGTACTGGGCAATAACCAAGGTATAGATAATCAGGAATCATTGGTGGGTAATGAAGTTAATTGCTCAAACAAATTTTAATCTCTTCTTATAGAGGGTGAAATAGCATGTATCAGCACTCCAAGCAATGATGGATCGGCAAATGCCAATTCTAAAAAGTACAAGAAGAAGAAGAAAGGCCCCAGCATTGAACATGGGATGGATCAAACAAATCAGACAGAGGGCAAGAGTGTTGCTGCTGCAACTAGGGGAGCTCCACTCAAGTTTTAATAAATGATCACGTGGGCTGTGAGGACTATCAGGGTCTTAATGATCCAATTAAGCAATTTGAAGTTAGGAAATCCATTGAATCAAATAAACTTTGTTTTGATGGAAACAAGGGTAAGGGGTGTGAATGCTGATAGCATAGCCAGGGGGGTGGCACCTGGGTGGTATAGGTGTTTTAACTACTTGAAGTCCATACATGGTAGAATTTGGCTTCTATTGAATGATATGGAGGTATATATCAAGATTTTAGCAAAAGCAGATCAACTTATAGACACTGTGGTTGCTGTTAAACTGTCTAGTGAGATTTTTTGTGCAACCTTTGTTTATGGTCATAGTGATCCCAATGAAAGAAAAGGGTTGTGGAGACAGTTAAATACAGTACAATGCTCTGGTACTTGGATAGTGATAGGGTCCTTCAATATTGTTAGAGGCCCTAGTGAGAAATGTGGTGGGAGGCCAATTAGCTTCTAGCTCTTAGAGAATTTAATGAGGTTATTGATGGCTTGGAGTGTTTTGATCTCAGATCCAGGGGATCCTTTTGTTATATGGTTATATAAATCTATAGGGCATGAATGCATAAGGTCTAGGATTGATAGGGCTCTAGTCAACCATGCATGGTTGCAGAAATACAATGCTGCTGAGGTGGAGTTTTGTGCCCCTAGGGTATTTGACCACTCTCCTGGGGTTATCTCCATGTTTGAAGATGGTCCAAAGCCTAATCTTTTTTAAGTTTTTCAACTTCTGGACTCAGCACCCAGATCTTATAAGTGTGGTGGAACAAGTGTGGGCAAAACAAATTCAGGGCTCTCTATGTTTGTTTTGGTGAGTAAGCTCAAAGGATTGAAAGCCAAATTGAAGACTTCGAATAGAAGTATGTTTTCTCATTTGGAACAGAAGGTTGATGTCTCAAAAAGACAACTTGACAGAATCCAGGTTGAGCTCCTCATTGATCCCAGCAATACTAGTTTGGCTAGTGAGAAGAGGTCTTTATCTATTGAATATAAGGATCTGGTGAGGATGTTGGAAGCTCAAACTTGACAAGTCTATGATCCAATGGTTGAGTCTTGGTGATAACAGAACAGCATTCTTGCACAAATCCCTTATGGGCCCTAAAGCTAGATATAAAATTATGTACATCCAAGATCCTCGAGGGGAGATAATTTCAGATCAAAAGTTGATTGGTAGCTGTTTTGCAGGTTTTTATATTGATTTGCTGAGCACAGATCCTACCATAGCTCAAACACCTGATTGGTTATCTGAGATAGGCAATGGCATCTCTCAAGCTTAAAGAGAAGAGATCAGTGGTGATTTTGAGGCCGAAGAGTTAAAAAATTGTTTGTTCAGTCTTCATGATGAGGAAACTCCTGGTCAGATGGGTTCACAACCTGGTTTTCGAAAGTTTCTTGGCATGTGATTTTGTGAGGGCTATCACTGTTTTTTTTTTTTGGCTAGTGGGCAGATGCGGAGGCAAGTAAATCATATCATCATTAATCTGGTCCCAAAAATAGGTAATCCTTCGTCAGTTAATGATTTTAGACCTATTTCATTTTGTAATATAATATACAGTACATGGCCAAATTGTTATCTAACAGAATCAAAAAGTGATTGAATCACTTGTGGGCAATTATCAGTCTGCATTCATTCCTAGAAGAAGAATCGTAGACAACATCTTGTTCGTGCATGAATTACTTACATGACTACTATCTTGATAGAGGTGATCCAAGATGTGCTATCAAGGTAGACTTACAAAAAACATATGACTGTTAAATGGGATATGGTCTACTCTTTACTTCATACACGGAAATTTCCACCAAAATTTATGCAATGAGTTAACCACTTCATTTTCCATTTCACTAAATGGAGGACTAGTGGGGGTTGTTTAAGGGAAAGAAGGGCTCAGACAAGGTGACATTATCACCTTATATTTTTGTACTTGTGATGGAGGTTTTAGCAAAGGTTGATTAAAATAGAATTCAAACATCTACTTTCTCTCACTATGCAAGGTCCAAGGATTTGAATAACTCTATTTTTAGTTTTACAAATGATGTTTTTCTCTTTGCCCATACTGAATCTAAGTCAATAACTACTCTAAAATCTACTTTGGAGTGTTTCCAACTGATCTCAAGGCCCAAGGCTAATATTGGGAAGAGTTAGAGTTTTCTTTGCTGGAACTACTTAAGAGGTAAAACGATATATAATCAACATATTGGGGTTCACTGAGGGGTCTCTCCCTATCAAATACCTAGGGATACCTCTGATTTCTTCAAGGCTTAAAATTTGAGACTGTAATCCTATACGAGAGAAGATACAAAGCAAAATTCCAGGGTGGAAGGGTAGGTGCCTGTCCTATGCTGGGAGATTGCAACTGCTTAAATCAGTGATCTTTGACATTCAAGTTCACTAAATTATATGCTTTATATTACCCAAAAGAGTGCTTAACCACATTGAGAGGACCTGCTCCTAATTTCCATGGGCTGGTTGTGATATGAAGAGGAAGATTCACCCAGTTTCTTGGGAAGTTGTATGTAAACCTAAGAAAGAGGGGGGATTGGGGATCTTTAAGCTTTTGGAGTGGAATATAGCAGCAACTATGGGATATGTATGGCAGATCCTATTAGGGAAAAAGTCCATTTGGGTGGAATGGGTTATTGTGAACCTGATAAAAGACAGAAAGTTTTGGTCTTTACATGTCCCTGCCAGATGCTCATGGGCTTTGAGGAAGGTGTTAAGTGTGAGGGATAAAGCAAATCAGCAAATAGCTCATCACATTGCAAATGATAAGAGAACATGGTTATGGTGGGATAACTGGCATCCCAGAGGGGTCTTACTGGATCAGATCACCTACAGGCAAATATATAATGAATGAATACCACTCTGTGCTAGGGTTAACTGCCTGATATCCAGTGGGCAGTGGAGGATGCCATATACTCAGTCACTTGACATGAGAGTTTATGGGGACAAATAAACCAAGTGACAATACTCACCATCACACCGTGATCAAGTTATATGGAAGCCAACAGTTAATGGTGTTTTTATTGTCAAGGACACCTGGTCCTGTATCAAATCATCTGCTCCAGAGGTTCAATGGGCTGACTTACTATGGTTCCCTGACAATATCCCGAGACACTCTTTTATCACCTGGATGGCCATCCGTTCTCATTTGCTAACCCAAGACAGACTTCATAACTTTGGGATCCTATCGAGGTCAAAATTAGTTTGTGTGGAAGGGATGAGGAGTGCCATGAGCACCTGTTTTTTGAATGTGGGGAGGGTGGAGGAGACTTGGCCTTATTGATCTGTTAATTTCATTTGCTCTTAAGAAAGGTTTTGGATATGCCATACAGAAAAACTCATAGCTGTCCATCACCAAGGTACCCAAATTGAAGAATGGCCTTAGTTGAGTGACACTTGTTTTGAAATTGGAACTGGAACTGGAACTGGCTAAAACGAGGAAAGGACAGATATGGCGACTGCAACTGGAGTGGTTAATGGTGGGGCGTCATTCAGAGATGTTCTTTTACAAAAATCTGGGGAAGGGAATTGGCATAAGGTGAAGAAGAAAGGTAGTAGCAGATGGAGGAAACCCGTTGCTATCCGTGAGCTCATCCAAATTCAGCGGAAGAGTTTTGAAATTGAAGGTTTCTTGAATGGTGTCGTTCAATCACTTCGCATCACCGAAAGAAGTAGAGGAAAAAGCTGTTCTGTTTTGTTTGATGGGGAAGAGGTTATCTGGCTCAGGCAAATGTTAGAGGCCGCTGTGGCGGCTGATGATCGGAGTGCAAGGCTAGGGTCGCTTCGGAAGGATTGATGGGTGGGAATGGCAGACCTTGATTGGAACTCTAGGGGGCAATTTCTAAAAATCTTGATCAGAAAAGACGGGAAGAATAAAACGCTGTATATACCTAAATCTAAATGTCCCAAGGGGTGGGATTATTTCAGATTAGTCGGTGGGAGAACATTGGGGGAGGAGTGGTGTCAAGAGGATGATATTACGGATAAAAGTTTGGAGATGGAGGAAATGATTACATCGAAGCAGCCTAAGGAAAAAAAGAAGCAATTACAAAGAAGGGGATTGCCGAGCCTTCAAGGTTGAAAGCTTCAGTGGTAGAAGATTTCATTGCAGCGAACTCGGCGACTGGGAGAGTTGTGGGTTGTAGAAGCACACCCATTATCGAAGGATTGCAGATGTACGAAAATCTAGCTCAAGGGTGGAGGTTTCCGCTTCTTGCCTTCTCGGCTGAGAAGATCAACTGGTTGGGGGTGGATATGAAGCTTAAAGGCATTTTTGAGCAGGAAGGAAACTTCAATATAGTTCCAATGTCATCCACAAAGGCAGTTATCTTCGCATCTTCTGAGGAGCTTGCTAATACGGTGGTTGCTAGGACTTGGTTGCCGGGATTGGAGTCGTTACATCTTCAAAAATGGGCTCCCGGTTTTGCCGGATCAGCCGGACCAGTCTGTGAGAAAGGTTTATGGATTGCGGTCTTTGGACTGCTGCCATTTTGCTGGGCTCCAAATTTACTTGAAGAAATCGGAAACATTTGTGGAGGGTTGTGCGGTGTGGGAGTCCCGTTTGATTTTGGAGAACTAGCGGGTGCGGTGCTGCTACAAGTTGTGGAACGTAGTGGTTGAAGGATTCCGAGATCGATACGGTTATCTTTCGGGGGAAAGATATATGAGACATTCATTGAAATTGTACCCTTAGATTTGCACGAGGAGATCAGATTGAGTAATGTCAATCAGGGGATTCGGGTAAGGAAGACAGGGTTATGGGTCACATGGCCGAGTCGGGTGAGAAGATAGTGCCGGGCTCTTTATTTCAAATTGAAATAGACAATCCCGAGGTGTACCTTTCCGAGGTCAATGAGTACCCTAGAAACTTTGACCTTTCGTCTGGAGTACAAAACGGTTATGGGATACAGCAGCCTGAGCAAAGGTTTTGTTGGCGGCGGGAGTCGCTGGCGGATCAGGTTGACATGTCAGCGGCTCAGCTGGAGATGGATGAGGTTGGTTGTGCGGAGTACAAGCTTGGGCCGAGGGTGGTGCTTGGATTGGACTTTGGGTTTGTCGGCCTTGGTGGACGACCTAGGGAGAATTTAGGTGCATTCGGACCAGATCCGTCGGGGGGATCGGCCCAAGTGGATTTTAAGGGCTTGGAGGGTCATTTCTCGGGCTCAACTGATTTGGGCCAGACTGTAGCCGTTTTGTTATTTGAGCCCGAGTCCGTTGTCAGTGCGGGCCACAAGTCTGGGTCGAGATTGGATGGTGGGATGGATTCTGGGGTAGAGGGGTTTGTTGGATTTTCCAGCAAGTATGCGCTCGTTCCAGGACAGTCTGGGGGCTCGGCCATGCGGCTTTTAAGGGACTGCCGGTCCAACTCTCGGGCTCGGATGATCCAGGCCAGAGGGTGGCGGGCTCCATGGAAATACGAGTTTGAGCCCGACCCCAATGTTTGTCTTTAAGATTGGTCTCTACTTGTGGAGGAGCTAAAACTGAAATTGTTGAAGCTTCAAAAGGACGTGTTAGAGCTAAAGAAATAGTGGAGAATGTGTATGGTAACCAAGAAGTTTCAGTAATAGAAGTCCATGAGGATGGAGGGGAAGAATAGTTCCTGAGCCCTGTACTGTGCAATAGGGTTGGCGATGAGACAAATGGTGCGCTTCAGTTGGGATGCCATCGTTCTTCGAAGGAGATGTCGGTAGAAAACATGGCGGCGGATACAAGTGGGGTGATTTGGTGCAATGGAGTTCTGATCCCCTATGTTTTTCTGGTGCATCTACAACGCTTTGTGGGGGTCGACATCTCTCTTTAGCACATCCTTGACGAAGCAATCACCGACATTGGTCTAAAGTTTCTTATTTCAAAATTTTGCAACTTCATTCCTCTAGGAATTCCGGTAAATTCCTTCCATTCTTTGTGCAATTTGTTTCTCTCTGACCCCCTTGTCTCCAGTTCCTCATTTACAGATCCGGAGCTTCACTCATCTACAGTTGGAATTGGGCAAGCTATGGAATTGAACGCCAAAATTTACTGTGAAATGCGATCCGTTATGGCCTATGTGCTTACTGTTTCTCCATTAACCATTGCCACTATTGAGAGGGTTACGAATAGCATTTTACTTGAGGAAGGGAGTTCTGTTTCTGCTTTTTCAGAGGAGTGGAGTGACAGTGATGGTCCTGAGTCGGAGTCAGATTCGGTTGACGAATGGGTGAGAGTAGAGGACATTGCAAGTCTTTTTAGGTTATCAGTGTCGGATAGGGAGGGCAACCCCATTGCATTGGTAGAGGCGGTGAGGAAGTTTAGGAGGAACAGAACTGGCCAACCGCTAGGATGTTCCTTGAGAACTAGAAATACATCATCCTGTTTAAAATTTTATAGGAGGAGAGTGAGGGTGCGCAAAAATACTAGCGTTTAGGGAGCTCTGTGATAGGATAAAACCAGACATTGTCACCCTTCAGGAAACCAAAAAGGAGAGAGTTAGTGCCAGTTTGGTCAGGAGGCTATGGAAAGATAGAGAGGTGGAGTGGGAAGTGCTTCCTTCAGTGGGAGCTTTAGGGGGCATTTTGGTCATGTGGGACACGGGGAAAGTGTCAGGGGAAGTGTTTCAAGTTGATAGTTTTACGTTATCGATTAAATTTATCGATTTGGTAGATCATTTTGTGTGGATTCTCACTGGGGTGTACGTCCCTAATTGTAGAAGGCGTAGGTTGGAGTTTTGGGAGGAGCTTAGGAATATTAGAGAGGCTTGGGATGGTCCATGGTGTATCCTTGGGGATTTCAATGTGGTCAAGAGTATGGAAGAGAGGAGTA
>JAUPMG010017564.1:0-15323 GCA_031762675.1 Pachysandra terminalis
TATGAACTAAAGGTGGTGCAGCGAATGCTTCTAATCATTGACCATTTAGTCTTGTGAGGAGTGTATGCAAGGTAATCGCCAAAATACTATTCATATGATTGAAAGAGGTGTTGGATTTTAACACCACTCCTAACAAAGATGCCAGTGCCATCATGAGAATCGAAGTTTTGATGGAATTCCTGTTACAGATGAACATGTGAAAGAAAGGAGTCTAGACAGTGGGCTTGATTTGCGTTAGGAAATCTGCATTGATAAATTAAGAACAAGCGAAGTGGAAGAAAAGCAAAGAACAGTTGAAGAAGAGAATAAGTTGATTAGTGTAGGTAAGTCTTGATTATATTATTTATATCAAACACAGCACACTGAAATACCTGTGTAGTACATAGCATCTCACAAGTTGTAGCACTCTCTTTTATGCTGGAGCACAGGTAGCATCCATGCGTACCTTGTTAGAGATTATTGTGATTTAATAAGCTCATAATGCCTCAGTGATCACATCAACAAGTTGCTCTTCATATTTCACACAAAGAGTAAAATCTCCCTACATCATCATATTTCTGATAAAGTGGCAATTCAAGTCATTGTGTTCAGTTCTCTCATGGAGACTAGATTACTCACAATATATATGGCTGCCTGATTGTCACAATGCATCTTTATAAGACCTATAATCCTCAAGAAGATGGACCTGTAATACCGAAGTGCATCTCTTGTAAAATGGATTTCATCCATGTCATTCCACAAATAGTATAAGCCATGGCCTTATTCTATACTTCCGCAGTAGATTTGGCTATTGCAATTTGCTTCTTAGTCTCTCAAGCCATCAGATTTTCACTCATAAAAGTACCGTGACCAAAATTTTATATTTTATCTCATTGATCTCCTCCTACTTAATCATCATCAAAAAGCCAACTATAGCCAGACTATCAAATGGCCTATACAATAAGCCTTTACTTCAAGCAACTTTCGAGTCTAAGAATCCTAGACACTGAATCCCGTTGTGGCTATTGTGAGGAATGTATAAACTAACCACTTTAACTACTAAAATAAGATGAGTTACTATTACATCGATTTCCTAACTAAGCTTCTGTACCTCCGTGGATCACTACAAATATCATCCTTTTTCCATTAGTGTATCAATGGGTTTGGTTCCTTCTCTCATCTAATAAGTCAATTACATACTTCTATTGAGAATCTAGCAACCATTATTGACTTTTACACCTTAATACCCTGAAAAATAATATAATTGGCCTAAATGTTTTATTTGGAAGGGCTTACTAGATTCAGTCTTCAGTTCAACAATCGCATCGTCATCACTTCTATGGTATGATATCATTTGTCTGTGTCCCTTAAATGATCACCAAAGTTAGAAACAAAGTCAATGTAGATGTCGGATGAAATGGCCAAAACTGTATTAAAAGAGTGGTGAAAGAGGAAAATAGTAGACGACGAGGTGGTTTAGCTGAGATAATTGACGAGCTGCTCACAGGTGGTTTTAGAAGAAGAGATTGAAGCAGTATTGGATTTTAGGGCTAAAGGAAAACAGAAGAAACAAAAGATCCAGGAAGACGATGGTGATCGCTCATACGCAAGCATAGTAGCATCAAGTAATGGCAGAAATCAGGTGGCTATGAATATGAAGGGAGCAATTTGAAGATCTGTTCACATTGAGAGGAAGGAAATCACCTTTGAGGGTTTTATGAACAATGGTAGAAAATGGATGAGAATCACCAAGAGATGTGGCCCTTTGTTAAGCTGGATCGTTTTACAAGGAGAGGGAATCGAATGGATCTTGAAGAAGATGGAGGGTATTTGCAAGAGTGTACCATCGACCGGGTTTTTGGGCTCTTCTAGGGTAGCTGGTAGGGTATTACTGCTGGAATGCAAAAAAAACTGTAGAGGAGATTTTCTCAAAATTACTTCCATTAGAAATGAAATGAGGCACTGTATGCGTTTTCTGCCCAAGGAAAATAATCTTGGATGGAACTATCTTGTATCCATGTGTAGGGCGAGTTTTAGTTTGAATCAAATCACGAGATCAACAATGGACGTATCAAGAGAATCGAAAATGAGGAAAAGCAAGAGTACAAACCTTAGCTTCAAACAGCTGGTTGTTAAAAATGAGATTACATGAGGAATCTCCAGTCGGGGTTGCATCCCAGTTGCAGCAATCTGTCCCGCCTCAACAAAATGGGCCTTCGCGATACTTTGCTTGGCTTGTTCTCCAAGTCAAGATTGGTCTGGGCCCGGTGTCGCAAGAGGGGATTTGGATGTTGATTGAAGGGATACCGGCTCAGTTACTTGCAGTAGAAACACTTAAGATTATTGGAGAGATGTGAGGTGGATTAATCGGCCTAGGGGAAGTGGATCTCATGGAAAATGGGTTGGGACAAGTAGAAATTCAAGTGAAGGAAACTATTTTCCGGAAAATCCCTAGAAATATAGTGTTGTGGGATGGATCAAGTAGCTTTGAAATTTTCAATTATTTCCTTTTGAAAACTCCGGCGAGCTCTGGTATTTTTTCTTTGGCGGATTTCACTAGAGAAGATGATCTGTGTAGATGGGAGAATCCAAAGATTACAACAACACGTGGACAAATGCGATTGGAGGAAGGGGTTGGAGCGGGAGACAAATTTTTTGGCATTAATTGAAAAGTTTGACCAAAATTTGAATTGCCCGATAGAGGTGGGAATGTTAAAAATTGGGGCTGGGCATAAAAAGGGTGTTTGGGCCAAAAGTGTTGGGCCTATAGACGGTTGTATTGAAGTGGATGCTCAGTCTGGTGGACCTGAGCTAGCAGGGGGCCCGAGTTGGGAGAAGTCTTCCTCGTTGGGTCATGGGAGAAGGCATTCTAAGGAGATCAGAAGGCACAGGAGGTCGAGAGCTCTCATGCATGGCGAAGCTGCCGGAACTGGAATGACACTAGAAGAGATCTGCTCGCTAGTGAAGGAGGAAGTGAAGAGGTTTTTTGAACAACTAATGACGTCCAAAAATGAGATGAAGAAGTCGACTTCCTCCTCCCTTTCGTCGTCATCTTCAACCGGCTAAGTGTCGTCGGCAGTCGTTGGGTCAGATTGTGCTGTTACCCCTGATGGAGGGGAATTCCCTATCATCATTGGCCATTCTCCTTCTTCCTCTATGTTCATAGGTGGGGCTGAAAGTCTTGGCTTTGTTAAAAATTTGCTAACTGTCAACAAGAAAGAAGACTCAAGTCAGGCGGAGAAAGTGTATCAGGTTTTGGGGTGAGATGAATTTGAAAAAGGGGATGAAGTGGCTAATTTAGACAGTAAAGGTACAGCGGTAGAGTTACCTGGAAAAAATGGAAGGGAGAATTGAAGTCAGTGATAGTCAGATTGGAGGAAGGGGATCCAGAATTCAAGAAGGATGAGCAAATCGAAAAATTTATGTCTTTGGACCAATTGCCAAAAGGTAGCACTTTGGGGGACAAACCTTTGCCTTTTTTTCAGCAAGATTGTTGCAGTGAATATTCGTATAGGGGTTGTTCTGATAGTCTGTACTCACCAAATCCAGGTTCTTGTTCATCTGTTCCTTCGTATTCTTTGGAATTGAGTCAGCTGTCAACAATTCTCACTAACAAGGAATTTATGTCCACACCAGTTTTTTTTTTATATTTTGATAATTAACAATATTTCATTAATCGTCAAAGTGGAAATATATACAAGAGCTATACAAAAGAAAATCATGATCTGTGATCTAAATAAACAGAAAGCAAAACAAACCTATATCCAAATCTAACTTAACATCTCAAATCCACACCAGATTGCCCAGGTAAGTTGATTAATTCAGTTCAGTTGATTGATTTCTCACCTGGTTTCCCTGATAATGTCTTACTGTAGAATATCCTCACAGAGACAACTCAATCCAAGAGTCTCCAGATCCATTTTCTGTTTGGAAGGGTAGAATGAGCTTAGAGGGGGTTACCCAGAAAAAGCATAGCATTCTGTTACGAGTGAGGGAGAAAATGAGGAAGGAGGGGTAAGTTTTAAAAAAAGTGAGTGGGAAGGAGTCCCAGAATTAGTAGAGGAGTTTCAGATCACAGCTAGTGGAAAGTATGGGGAGCATATCCCCATAACCAAAGTTGTGCAGGAACTTATAGCGAGAAAAGAGTTGAATGGGGATGAGATGGAAATTCCGGAAAGTAGAAATTCTCAATGCAATTTACAGTTCAAAAGAAAGAAAGGGAGGACTCTATGGGAAGGGGGGTTGGAAAGGGTTACCCAATGAAGATAATTAGTTGGAATGTGAGAGGAGTGGGGAATAAGGAAAAAACGAGAGCAATAAAGGATTTATGGTGAAGCACAAAGGCAAATATAGTGGTGATTCAGGAGACAATAAAGGAAAAATTCAAGAGGTTAACCCGTCAAATAGGGGGACCAAAAAACAAAGAGTGGGAGTTTCTACCTTCGGTGGGTAGATCTGGAGGGATTTGCATTATTTGGGATATAAATGCTGTTAATCGTAAGGAAGTATGGTTTGGTCGATTCATAGTGTCCATAAAGTTTTCAAATGTGGAAGATGGCTTTGAATGGGTATTAACGGGAGTTTATGGTCCAAATAAGCCAATAGAAAGAGCTGGTTTTTTTTTTTTTTTAATTTTTTTTTATGAATAATGAAAGATTTTATAAAAAGAGAAGAATGCAGAGGTTCCCCAAGTAGGGGAAACCAAAAAACAGAAAAGTAAAGTACACTACTAACCCCAAACAATACACTGCCCCGCACCCCCACTATATCAAGCAAACTACATAAAGATCGCTGCATCCTAACATCTCGAAATATCTGTTCTTGAAATGTCTTTGAATTCAAGTAGAATACTAGCCCAAAAAGAAACCATACTCACTATAGAATCAGTCAAAGCCACCAAACTAATACTCTTGTCTTCAAAAATTCTTCTGTTTCTCTCCCTCCAAATTTCCCATAAAACTGCAAAGAACACCAGACTATAGAGAATTTGACCCCTTTCCAAGGTTCGGAAAGTACCATTGAGATAATAGCAAGTAAATAGAACAAGGTCTCACCCACTCAATACCAGCCAAACTGATAACATGCTCCCACATCCGTCTGGCCCACCAACATTCAAGAAAATGATGATGCATTGATTCACTAGACCTCAAGCACATTGGGCAGACTTGAGGGGAAAAAAACATGTATGGCCTTCTTCTTGGCAGCAAGTCTGCAGTATTACTTCGATACAAAAGGGTCGTCCATGTGAAGGCTTTGACTTTAAGAGGAACCCTAGCCTTCCATGTTAGGAAAGTGGAGAAAAGGGGAGGGGTGAAAAAGACCTGATCATTTAATAAGACTGAGCAAAAATACTTAATAGAGAAACAACCACTAGGAACAGGACTCCAGACTCTCAAATCAGGATTGCTGCCACTAATAACCACATTTTTTAGAAGCTCAAACATAGAGGCTAATTCATCAATTTCTATTGACCTAAGATCCCGGAAAAAAGGAGGTTCCAAGAAAGACTCGAAACTGACCAATTAAGAACATCGGAAACTAAGGAATATTTATGAATGGTTAGCCGGAAAACTCTAGGAAATTTGAGTGTCAAAATGGAATCCCCCCACCCTGGGTCCAACCAAAAAGGTACAGACGAACCCGACTCAACAGAGAATCTCACACATTTTTGGAAAATACGAAACAAACCAGAAATAGCCTTCCAAGGGCTAGCCGATCTAATTACTGCCAAGTGATTGAAATCCCACCTATTTTCATGAGTATCGTACTTGCAACAATAGATCTCCATAAAGCATCTTTCTCAACACTAAATCCCCAGAACCATTTTCCAATAAGAGCTTTATTTCTGTTTTGTTTATTACCTAGAGAAAGGCCACCAAACTCCTTTGGTTTACAAACTTCAGACCACTTGACTAAATGATCTTTCTTCTTCCCCTCCCTTCCCACACCACCACCACTATCCCAAAGAAAATCCATTTAATTTTTTCAATCCTATCACTCGCTGCTTTAGGCATTTTAAAAATGGACATAAAGTAGGTAGGAATTTTGCCAAGTGAAGCCTGGATGAGGGTTATCCTCCCACCCAAAGAGAGATAATTTCTTTTCCAAATACTCAATTTTTTATCCATTTTTTCAATTTCTGGGTTTCACATTGGTACCACCGATTACTTCCATTCACAGACATATCCAGATACTTCATAGGCCATTCCCCCACCCCACACCCCAATAGCCGAGCACCCTCTGAATGAACCACTTCCTCCACATTAATTCAAAACAAACTACTGTTTTCCAGATTAACTCTAAGACCTGAGATCATTTCAAAGAATCTAAGAATGCACTTTGTCCAAAAAATGGTGTCTCTTGACACTTTAAGGAAGAAAATGGTGTCATCTGCAAATTGCAAATGCGATAAAGACACCTTATCCCTATCAACTTCAAAGCCTTTATTCTTCCCTAACTCCTTCGCTCTCGTAAGAAAACAACTCAGGATGTCACCAACAAGTGTGAATAAGAAGGGAGATAAAGGATCACCCTGACATAGGCTCCTGGATGATGGTACTAAACCTATGACACCCTTGTTCAGAAGGAAGGAGAACCTAACATTACTCAAACACCCTTTGATCTACCTACACCATTTATCTGGGAATCCTTTCCATCTTAAAACTGAGTCAACACACTCCCATTCTACCCTGTCATAAGCTTTTTCCAAATCTACTTTAAATGCAAACCCATGTTCTCTTTTTCTAACCTTATCCTCAATACATTCATTTGCTATTAAGATACTATCCGTAATTTGTTTCATATGAATGAATGCACTTTGATTCTTAGAAACAACTAACCCGATAACACCTTTCATTCTATTAGCCAAAACTTTAGCTATAATCTTATACACACTTGTTACCAGGCTAATAGGTCTGAAATCCTTCACTTTTGAAGCTCCTTTAATCTTGAGAAACAAAACTAAGAATGTTGCATTCATGGCTTTATTGATTATCCCACTATTCTGAAATTCTTTGAATACCTTCATCAGATCCTCTTTAATGATATCCCAACAATCCTAAAAAAATGCCTTTGAGAACTCGTCAGGTCCTGGAGCTTTATTCCTATCCATCTCCCAGATTGCCTTTCTCACTTCATCTTCCTCAAAATCTTTAACAATATCCACTGCTTCTCCCTCATTCAATTTAGGCCCATTTATCAATGTAAGATCAAATTTACACAATTGCTCATATTTGTACAGCTTTAAGTAAAAATCTGAAATATCCCTTTCAATATTCCTCCTAGATTCTCTCACTTTGATCAAGAGTCATAATTTCCTCTTCTCTGTCTAATTTCTGAATATCATTCAAAATTTGATTCTTTCTCTCAGGGAGCTATCCAAACACTTCTTTATTCCATTTTTTTTTATCTTCTCCTTAACCCCTCTAAGTTGTTTCAAGAACTTGAAACCTTCCCAATCCGAATCTCCTTCCTTCATATTCCACCACTCTTTAACCTCTTGTTTAAATTTTGGATGAAGGAGCCACATATTCTTAAATCTGAAAGGTGGGGGGCCACCTCTCACCACCTGATCTGTAGAGATGAGGATAGGTGCGTGATCTGATATTGGTCTAGGGAGAACTCTTTGGGTTGACTTTGGAAATTTGTATTCCCATTCGGATGATACGAGGATTCTATCTAACCTACAACACACTGGGTTTTTCTGAACCAGGTAAAACTCCCACCAAGAATAGGAAAGTCAATCAACTCACAATCATTAATAAACTCTGCAAATCCCTTCATACTCTTTGTTACTCTCTTTGCACCTGTTTTCTCTTTTGTAAATCTTATCACATTGAAATCCCCTAATAGACATCACGAATCTAATCACATTGAAATCCTCTAATAGACACCATGGATCGCTCCATCTACCTCTAACTCTTTTTAGCTCCTCCCAAAAACCAGCTCTCTTTTGGCCTATTTGGACTATAAACTCCCATTAAGACCCATTGAAAGCCATCTTCCACATTTGAAAATTTTATGGACACTGAGAATCTACCAAACCATACTTCCTTACGATTAACAACATCTATGTCCCAAACAATGCAAATCCCTCCAAATCTTCCCACCGAAGGTAGAAACTCCCATTCTTTATTTTTTGATCCCCTATTTGATGGATTAACCTCTTGGAAATTTTTTCCTTTTTTGTCTCCTGAATCACCACTATATCTGCCTTGTTTCTTCTCCATAAGTCCTTTATTGCTCTCTTTTTTTCCTTATCCCCCATACCTCTCACATTCCAACTAATTATCTTCATTGGGTAACCCTCTCCATTTCCCCATCCCCTAGAATCCTCCCTTTCGTTCTTTTATATTGTAGATTGCATTGAGAATTTCCACTTTCTGGGATTTTCATCTCATCCCCATTCACCTCTTTTCTCTCTCTAAATTCCTGCACAGCGTCGGTTATAGGGATATTTTCCCCAAACTTTCCACTGACTCTGATCTGAAATTCCTCTGCTAATTCTAGAACTCCTTCCCACTCCCTCTTTTTAAAACTAATCCTTCTTCCTTATATTCCCCCTCCCCTGAAGTAGAATGCTGTACATATTTCTGGGTAATATTCATTCCACCCTTTGAAATGGAAAATGGGTCTGGAGACTCATGGATTGAGTTGTCTCTGTGAGGATTATTCTACAATAAGACATTCTCAGGGAAACCAGGTGAGAAATCAATCAACTGAACTGATTAATCAACTTACTTGGGCAATCTGGTGTGGACATACATTCCTTATTAGCGAGAGTCATTTGTATCTGACTCAGTTCCAAAGAAGACAAAGGAGCAGAAGCACAAGAACCTGGATTTGGTGAGTACCGGCTACCAGGATAACCCTTGTATGAATTTTCACTGCAACGATCTTGCTGAAAAAAAGGCGATGATTTGTCCCCCTAGGTGCTACCTTCAGGCAATTGAACTAGAGACTTAGATTTTTCGATTTGCTCATCCTTCTTGAATTCAGACCCCTCTTCCTCCAATCTGACTACCACCAACTTCAATTTCTCCCTTCCATTTTTTTCAGGCAACTCCGTTGCTGCTGTACCATTACTATCAAACATGGTCGTTTCTTCCCCTTTATCAAATTAATCTCGCCCCAAAATCTGATACATTTTGTCCACCTGACTTGATTCATTTTCCTCGTTGACGTTATGTGAATTTTCAACAGCTCCAAAACTTTCATCCCCACCTGTGTTCATAGAGAAAGAAGGAGAACGGCCAACTATGCTAGGGAGCTCCCCTCCATCAGGGGTAACAGCAGAACCTGATCCATTTATTAACGACAACACTTTGCTCGTTGAAGATGACGATGAGAGAAACGTGTAAGCCGACTTCTTCATCTTGTCTTTGGATGTCATTAACTGTTCAAAAAGTTTCTTCACTTCTTCCTTCTCTATCAAGCAGATCTCTTTTGGTCCCATTCCACTTCCGGCAGGTTCGCCATGTGTGGGATCTCTTGAGCTCTTGTATCTTCTGATCTCTCTAGATTGTCTCCTTCCGCGACCCAACGAAGAAGACTTCCCCTTTGGGCCATTAGAATCGGACCGAGCCCATACCGGGCCCCCTTCTAGCTCATATCCACCAGTCTGAGTACCTTTCTCAGTGCTACCTTCTATAGGCCCAACGTTTTGTGCCCAAACACCCTTTTTAGGCCCAACCTCAATATTTGACGATCCTGCCTCTGACTGGCAATTCAAATTTTGGTCAACCTTTTCAATTAATGTAGCGGACCCACTGCCAGAATTTTCTCCCACTCCAACCCCTTCCTCCAATCTCATTTGTCCATGTGTTGTTGAAATATTTGGGTTCTCCCATCTACGCAGATCATCTTCTCCGGTGAAATTCGCCGGAGAAAAAAGCTAGAGCTCGCTGGAGTTTTCAGGGGGAAATAATTGAAGGTTTTAAAACTACTTGAATCATCCCACGACACTATATTTCTAAGGATTCTCCGGAAAATCAATTCCTTAACTTGAATTTCTGCTCTTCCTATCCCATTTTCCATGAGATCCACCTCCCCTACATCGATTAATCCGCCGCACTTCTCTCCAATAATCTTAAATGTTTCTACTGCATGTATTTGAGCCAGGATCCCTTCAATCGCCATCCAAATCCCCATTGCGACACCGAGCCCACCATCATTCCTTATCCGAGAGGCCATCTCTTCATACGAATTCCAAGCCTCTTCCAACTTTAATATTTCCTTGATCGTTCATTTTCAGGGCGTAGTCCTCAGATTTTGTGAAAAAAATCGCTTTCTTCTGATTAATTACTACAAAATCCCCAAAATCAACTGTGTTACATACTCTTCTTATCGTTCCACAACCCTGGACCAATCTTGACATGGAGAACCAGCCAAACAAAGGATCGCGAAGGCCCATTTTGTTGGACAGATTGCTGTGACTGGGATGCAACCCTGATTGGAAATTCCTCCTGTGATTTCATTATTGACGACCAACTCTCTGAAACTATGGATTTTACTGTTCTTCATGATTTCTGATTCTCTAGGCTCGTCCGTTGTTGATCTTGTGATTTGATTCGAACTAAAAATCTCCTTACATATGGAGACAAGATAAGACCATCCAAGATTATAATCCTTGGGCAGAAAAATCATACAATGCCTCATTTCATTTCTAATGGAAGTGATTTTGAGAAAATCTTCTCTAGGGTTCTTTTTGCATTCCAATAATAATACCCTACCAGCAACCCTAGAAGAGCCCAAAAACCCAGTCGCAGGTGCACGCTTACAAATACCCTCCATCTTCTTCATCATCCATTCGATTTCCTCTCCTTGTAGTACGATCCAACTTGACAAAGGGTCACCTCTCTCAGTGATTCTCATCCATTTACTACCATTATTACTAAAACCTTCGAAGGTGATTTCTTTCCTTTCAATGCGAATAGACCTTCAAAAAACACCTTCAAGCAACTTGTCAATTATCATAGCTAAATTTCCTCTTTGCGTGCTAGATCCTTACCGCCATATTCATCTCGCCGTTCACCGTTCGCTGATCACTGTTTGCCGTACGCACTAGTGTTCTTTATGTGATCCAAACAGATGTGGTGCCTCTTGAATTCACAATTGGTTTTTGGGAGGAGCTAAAAAAGTTACAGGTATATGGAGGGATCAATGGTGTTTAATAGGGGATTTTCACGTGATTAGATTCACCAAAGAGAAAACATGTGCAAATAGAGTAAAAAAGAGTTTGAAGGGATTTGCGGAGTTTATTAACGATTGTGAGTTGATTGATTTTCTTATTCTTGGTGGGAGATTTACCTGGTCCAATCCTCAGGAAAACCCAGTGTGTTGCCGGTTAGATAGAATCCTTGTTTCTTCTGAATGAGAGGAAAAATTTCCAAAGTCAACGCAAAGAGTCCTCCCTAGACCAATATCAGACCACTCACCTATCCTTATCTCTACGCATTAGGTAGTGAGGAGTGGCCGCCCACCCTTCAGATTTGAAAACATGTGGCGTTTTCACCCAAAATTTAAATAAGAGGTCCAAGAGTGGTGGAATACGAAGGAAGGAGTTTCGGGTTGGGAATGATTCAAGTTTTTGAAACAAATGAGAGGTGTTAAAGGGAAGATAAAAAGATGGAACAAAGAAGTGTTTGGATGGCTCCCGGAGAGTAAGAATCAAAATTTGAATGATATCCAGAAAATTGATAGAGAAGAGGAAAATAGGACCCTTGATCAAAGTGAGAGAGAATCTTGCAGGATTTTAAAAGTGGGGATTGAAGAGTTGTTAAAGAAAGAGGAAGTGTTTTGGAGACAAAAATCCAAGGTCAAATAGTTGAAAGAAGGGGATGGGAACACAATGTTTTCATAAAATGGCAAACTTCAGGAGAAAAAAGGAATGAGATGGTGTCTTTGGAGATTAATGGGGTAATGACTGAAGATCAAAAGGAAATAGAAAGGGATATTTCTGATTTTTACTCAAAGCTGTATAAATCTGAACAATTGTCTAAATTTGATCTTCCATTGATGAATGGGCCTAAATTGAATGAGGGAGTTAAAAGACTTTAAGGAAGAAGTGAGAAAGGCAATTTGGGAGATGGATAGGAACAAGGCTCCAGGAGCTGATGGGTTCTCAATGAAACTTTTTCAGGATTGTTGGGACATCATCAAAGAGGATCTGATGAAGGTATTCAAAGAATTTCAGAATAGGGGGATAATCAATAAAGCCATGAATGCAACATTTCTAGTATTGATTCCCAAGATTAAAGGAGCCTCAAAAGTGAAGGATTTCAGACCTATTAGCTTGGTAACGAGTGTGTATAAGATCATAGCCAAAGTTTTGGCTAATAGAATGAAAGGTGCTATCGGGTCAGTTATATGTAAGAATCAAAGTGCATTCATCCATGGGAGACAAATCACGAATAGTATCTTGATAGCAAATGAACATATTGAGGAAAAGAGAACTGGGGTTTGCATTTAAAGTGGATCTGGAAAAAGCTTATGACTGGGTAAAGTGGGAGTGTGTTGATTCAGTCTTAAGATGGAAAGGATTCTCGGATAAATGGTGTAGGTGGATCAAAGGGTGAGAAATATTAATTTTCTATCCTTCTGAACAAGGGTGTCATAGGATTAGTGCCATCGTTCAGGCGTCTACGTTAGGGTGATCCTTTATCTCCTTTCTTGTTCACACTTGTTCGTGACATCTTGAGTTGTTTTCTTACGAAAGCGGAGGAGTTAGGGAAGATTAAAGGCTTTGAAGTTGGTCAGGACAAGGTGTCTCCGTCGCATTTGCAATTTGCAGATGACACAATTTTCTTCCTTGAAGTGTCAAGAGACACCATTTTTTGGACAAAGTGCATACTTAGATGTTTTGAATGATCTTAGGTCTTAGAGTCAATCTAGAAAAAAGTAGTCTGATTGGAATTAATGTGGAGGAAATGGTTCATTTAGAGTATGCTTAGATGTTGGGGGTGTGGGATGGGGGAATGGCCTATGAAATATTTGGGTAGCAATCTTCCAACCTATTTTTTTTTTGTGAAATATGTTATTTTTTTGGTAATCAATAGTCATAATTTCAAATATCTAATGGAACGTTCCCTAGACTATGAAGCAAGTGCATAGATGTTTTAACTATAGTGTTATGGATGTGATCTCATATATATATATATCCACGAGGTAACTACTTGTCTAGGAAATTAATTACTGATTTCAAAGTGTCAAGATTGCTATGTCATGTCGCTACATGGTCTGACAATGTCCTGTCATTTGATGACACTGAATGTTGTGGGCCTTTTCTTCTCTCTCTTTTTTTTTTTCTTTCTGTTTCCATGTAATTAATTGTTGTTATGTTTTCGGGACTTAATCTTGGTTTTTGCTTCACTGATAAATTTTTTCTGGTTTACACATCAAAAACTGAAAACTCTATCTTTCCACTTGGCCCAATGATACTTTCATTGACAATTTAACTGCTGGCTAAAACAAATAAAAATAAGAAATTACATTCTCCTGTGGATTAGTAACAGTGAAATGTGTGAAATTTAGTATAATGCACTTAATCAGCTGCAGTGAAGCAAGATTAATCTAATTATTTCTGAAAATATAATTTGCAAACTTATAGAAAATTGAAACTTAATTATTGATATTATTGTAGTGTGAAATGCTTGTTTTAACATGTAATACAATATTCTAGAATATTGTAAACTTCTTCAATTATGCTACTTTATTTTGTGATAATTCGTACCAGAGATCCAGTATTCATGCCCCGATAACTATCTTACCATGTGGCACATCTGTACATCATGCATTTGCAGTACTTATTATTCTTAATTAAGTTTCATTTTCTTGTGCCTGTCTATTCTCTAAAAATCATTGTCTATATATTTTACATGTCCATTCAGTATTAGTCTTCGTCATTGTGGTTTATTTGAGTGCCTTTTCATATCTGATCAGGAACTATTCATTTATTCAGGGGAAATTTTCACTGATGTGGTTGGTAGCCCTTATTATGTTGCTCCAGAGGTGTTGCGGAAACATTATGGTCCAGAATGTGATGTTTGGAGTGCTGGTGTAATAATTTATATTTTACTTTGTGGAGTCCCTCCATTCTGGGATGGTGAGATTTCTTCCTCAAATATTGTGTTTGTATACTTTGTACAACTTCCATAACTTGAGCCACTATATCTAATTTTCATGTTATGTTGTGTTTAGAATCGGAGCAGGGAATATTTGAGCAGGTTTTAAAGGGTGAGCTTGACTTTGTATCAGATCCATGGCCTAGTATATCTGATAGTGCAAAAGATTTGATCAGGAAAATGCTTGTAAGGGACCCAAAAAAGCGGCTGACAGCCCATGAAGTACTCTGTGAGCACACTTTTTCCTTGAATATGATCTTTATCTGCAAGGATATCAATATTTTAATGCATAACTTACATATATCAAAGATTTACCTTTCATTCTCTCTATTTTCTTTGCATAATGTTTGATCCATACTGAAATATATCATGTACGCATTAGAAGTCAAATAATACAGTTTTATGGTTTACTTTAAGTATGTTCTAGTACAAGGATTCTTTGCTATGGGGGACTTCGCTAGCTTTTCTTTATTTAATCGATTTATACTACAATGTCATGATACTGAAGTATCAATAAAATGTATAAAATTCTACAGTTAATTGGTTGACGTGCAATATGTTATGGTACAAGAATAGTGGAAGTGAACTTCACTAGTTTGGCTTTTTCTTTCATTCTCTTTTCGTTATCAGTGCCTTATTGCAAAGTAATTGTTTTGCTAAAACCTTAGAATGTTATGCCATTCAAGCCTAAGAAAGTTTATTTTTCCCCTATTTCCCTTAGCATAAGAGGAAACAAATATCTTTGAAGTAGGATGATAGCAAGTTTTATGACTGCCAACATCATGGCCTAACCCTCCCTCAGTTGGGTTTGGGACTTGCTGCAGGACGACATCTCTCGTTTTCTCTCTCACTAGGTTTAGTTTCTAGGTGGAACATGGTTTTTCTTCCACATGGAGCAATGATTTGGCAAATCTAAACCATCCACTTGATAGGAGACCTCTTGGATCGGCCTCCAGGACAATAATTCAACCCACAGAACCCTCAGTAATACTTGTGTAAGACTTTGTCATGTGTAACAGTAGCTGTTGAATTTTTTTTAATATTTTTTAAATTAGATATGGAAGACGTTAGATTTAGGAGAGGTCTTTTTGCCACAGCAAATTTTCTTGGGGCTGAAATTCAGTGAGGTGGGTCAACTAAAAGTATATAAGGACAAATGGGGCTCTCCCAATAAGCTGCCATGTGTAAGATACATGACTCAACAGGTTTCTAAGACGAGCGTTT
>JAUPMG010017575.1:0-15323 GCA_031762675.1 Pachysandra terminalis
TGGGTTGGTTTGGATTGGGTTGGTCAGATTTGGATTGGTTTGGTTGGGTTTGGTTCAAGAGGGTTTAGATTGGGTTGATTTGGGTTTAGTTCGGGTTTGGATTGGTTTGGTTGGGTTTGGTTCAAGAGGGTTTAGATGGTTGGTTTGGGTTTAGATTGGGTTTGGCTAGTTCAGTTTTGCAGTTTGGGTTTAGGGATACTTGGTTTCAAAGGAGCTTGAGTTTCCTTTATATATTACGTTGCATCTAGCAGACCGTGGTCATCTGGGCTCATGTCTGGATAATCAGGTACTGACCAAGGTTATTCGTCACTAACCACGGATGACCTTTGGGGAAAAGACCTTAGAAATTGGTAAATAAGGTATTCCCATGGCCCGGTCGACTAGTTGAGGGTCTAGTCGATCCCGATCGACCAGTCTCCATCCCGGTCGTAGAACAACACCTTGTTGTTTTGCAAACCCTGCAGTCACTCAGTCGACTGACGTTCTTGGTGTGGTCGACCCAGTGTCAACCTTCCGGCAAGACAAACCGGGGAAAGCCTTCTGGATTACCTAGGATCGGGTCGACTGATCAAATGGTCCGGTTGACTGGTCACCGCAGATTTGGAAAAATCTATCCGTTAAACTTTCCAATCCTGGCTGTCAGGGTATTTGGGTCGATCGGAAGCTAGATAAGAGGGGTTTTATTATAAATGTCACCTCTTGTCTCTTGCTATAATGGCCGAGCTAATCAGAGAATAAGTCGAGCATTACCTGAGGAGAAAACCGAAGATCTCTAATAGCTTGAGGAGAGTTGAGAGAAACCTAAGAGCCTATTAGGAGATCACCCTCTCTCTATCTTCTCCACCTCTCACATGGTTTGAGTATTCAATACTCACGATTAAGAGAAGATAGATTGATCCAAGTCCTCAACTGTAGATGTGTGGGAACCTATAGGTAGATTCACACACACACGTCATTGGGTTGTAAGGCCCTTGCCCTCTTTGTGAGCCATCCATCAGAGGATCAACAACAAAGAATTAGAGCGAGGTTTTGTGCGAGAAGATCGGGCTTCATGCACACCATTGAACTTGCGAACATTGGTAAATCATTTTGAGGCAAGTTCCCTTGTTTTTAATTTATTTAGAAACCTGTATGGTGGATGTAGATTGGTAGCAATCGAATCACCAGAAACAGAAATCCCGGTTCGAGGTGAGTCAAGTTAAAACGTCATTGTAACGGTTGGAAGTGCGTCATATGAAACCTCAATTTTTGCAGTTGGTGGTGAGCCGATTGGAAAATCAGCCCAGTGAATACCTTGGGACCTTGTGAGGTGCCCAAGGGAGAGGACATAGGCCAGCATGCCGAACCACTAGAAATCGTGTGTCTCTTGTGATTGCTTGCGATATTTATTAGTAGACAATACATTCTAGCATATTCCGTTGAATGCATGCGTTATTAGTTGATTTATTCATTGGCATATCGGTTAATCAATAATAACACAGACATAGGTTTTATAGAACTATAGTTTCCACATCAATGATTTTAAAACCTATTCCTCCCCCATCTAGGGCATCTCATCTACACTTTCAAATGGTATCAAAGCCTAGTGCTCAGACATATGGTTTAATTTCGTTGAGTATTGTTCCTTGAGATGCCTAGATTTAAGGGCCCAGTTACTGCCATCTACCCTACCAAAAGTAAAACCAAGAGAAGGGTAATGGTGGCTCATACATGGGACGAATCATCTGATTCAGAGTTTGATAACTCTTCTATTGCACATGAAGATGAAACCTTACCAGTGTTATGGTTAGAACTACTATGCCTTTTCTTGAGGATTTGGTGCCTATAATCAAATCTATACATGAAACCTCAGTGGAAGAGATAGCTAAACTTGAAGATTATGATAGTGAAGATCTTCAGGAGGCTTATGATTCCCTCTACAAGGAAACCTATAGATTGGCTACTACAGTGAATCATTTAGTTTCTAAGAATTCTAAGTTCGAGGACAATTTGAAAATATTGTCTAAAGATAAACAAGACTTGGTCATTGAGAATCAAAATCTAAAATCTGTTCTGCTAATGACTAAAGACGATCTTACTAAATATGGAAATGATATTAAAGAACTTTCACAAGCAAAATCTGAAAATATTATATTGCTTAGTGAAATCAACTAACTTGGGATTTCTAGATATTTGGTTGTCCAAAGATTCACCAAAGGGGATCAAAAACTTGAAAAGTTCCAAGGTATGGGCAAACCTAGTGGGGATAGGACGGGTTTGGGGCTTGATAGTCATACCATTACTAGACCTAGCTCCTTCACCAATTTTGTGAGAGGTGAGTTTTCCTCTAGTGCTTATAACGCTAAATCTGATATTGTATGTCACTCGTGTGGGAGTCCAGAGCATATGTAATTTGAATGCGAGAAGAAACCTATCTGAAATCCAACACTTTTCAAGAGGCTAGGAAAAGTGTGCAAGCGATGACACCTCTAAAAGTTTAGAACTCCTCTCATGACTGTATAGTTAAATCTAAAAATGAGTCTCCTAAAAGGAATCAAGAATCTCTTAGTCTTCCTCCCCTTGAACAACTAATAAAAGAAAATTTTAAACTAATTCAAGCTTTTAAAGATAAATTTGAGGTGACTAAGATAGGAAGAAGAGAAGATCTCCTAAGAAGAACATCCCTAAGAATGCTGAACCAAAATTGGAAAATATACTAAAAAGGGATCTTCAAAGAAGAGGAGGAATATGAGACGATCTCCTAGAAATTCCACCAAGAGTCTATCGTCAAGAATGTTAGATAAATCAGGAAAATCTTTAGAATTATCTAGACACAATCGATGTGCTCCTATCTAGTACCTTTTGTGGGTTCCCAAAAATAGAAATAAATATTTAGTTAGCCACACAAAGGGACATAAATCGAACCCACCTAAATGTTATCTAGATAGTAGGGCCTCTAGGAACATGATTGGATACAAATCCTTCTTCACTACCTTTGAAGATTTTAATGGAGGATCTGCGGCATATGGTGATAGGAGTAAGGCTCACATCACTGGTAGGGGTGTTATGAAGCTTCCTAATGTTCCTACCATTGATGATGTTCTCTATACAGAAGGGTTGAAACATAACCTTCTAAGCACATCACAGTTGTGTGATAGAGAGCATCGAGTAATTTTTAGCAGTGATGGCTATAAAATCTCAGACAGACTTGGAAAGATTTTTATGAGAGGTCTCGGGATAGCATATCACTGCTATGTGGTTGAAGAAGGATCTTCCATTTCTTCTTCGACCTACCTTATGGCTTCTACTCCGGAAAGGCATGAAGAAAAAAAAATCAAGTGCCCCTTCTAGGAAGATAATAGTTTGCAACTACTGTGGAAGAGAGGGACATCTAGCATTGGAATGCAAGATGAAACTCTGTGATCTATTTTCTCCAGAAAAGGAAAATATGTGGAGAAAGTTACTACTATGGAGAGTGACTCCCTTGATCACATAGTTAAATCCGATAAGGATAAGTCTCACTCAGCCTCACAGCATCAGGATCCTCTATCTCCAAAATCAAAAGATTCGAAGGAACTCTTCAAATTGATTAATCAAATGAACAAGGACTTCAATCAAAAGAAGGCTATAGAGGAGAGAAGGTCTAGGAAGCCACCTAGGCCCCCTTCATCAAAACCCACTAGGTAGGTCTCTGAGGAGTAATTCCGTCAGTGGGTATCACATTCTTAGGCATGAATCTCATAGTAGTACATTTATGCCTAAGCGTGTGATACACGAACTATTTATGCACATGTATGTTTTTAGTAATATTTTTTCGATGTGCATGACTAGTTCCTTTTCTTCATGGTTTGTTCATTTTTATAGTTAAATATTTGTTTGCACTCATCATGAAGGCTTGTGTGTATTTTTACAACTTTTTAAAAATTTCTCTGAATTTTTCTGATTTTTTTTAAATATGCATTTTTTGGGTTACTCAGTCGACCGGATTGATCTAACTAGTTGACTTGCCTGCGCGAGAATAAATTTTCCACACGAGCCTATAAAGCTTTAAACTCTGTTTCCTTTATCATTTTCTTACTTCTTTCTCTCCATTTTTTGTCTTCCCTCTATCATATTCTGATCTTCTCCCTTTTTGATTTCTTGACTTAAACTTTGGATTAAAATTTGTTCAAAGATTTCTTCGTTTTTTCCTTTTGTATTTTGTTGCTTTGATTTCATCTATGTAGTGTGGATGATTTTCCTTGCTTACCTTGGGTGTTTTGTATGTGATTTTTCTTATTTTGCATTGGGATTGAATCATTGGTGCTATTTCCTTTGTTTCTTGTGCTGTTTTTCTCTTTTGTTCTTCTTAGTTCTCTATCCTTTTGTTCTTCTTACCCAAAATTTGGGTTCTCACCTTGTTTGGTCTAGGTATTTGATTAGAGTTTAGGACCTTTGTTAGTTAATTTCTTTTTGTGTTTTGTGTGTGTGTGTGCATGTGTGTATGTTCATTTGCCATTTCTCTATCGTGCCTACGAAGACTAGGGAAAAACGAACTCGGAAGGGAGAGGCTTCTTCTTCTGCTGCTCCCGGCCCTTTGACTGCTCCACCGAAATTCGAACCGGTTCCTGAACATGTTTCACTTTTTGTCAGAAAAGCTAAAGAAGAAGTGCATGGTTGTAGAACGGTGGGCCATCATCAACGACCTCATTGAGTACAGGGTCATTGACATCCTAGCAGAGATAGGTTCGTCTGATATTTTTCATTAGGAAGGACCGGCATATCCTCATATGGTCAAGGATATTTATAGTCATATTTCTTCCTTCAATCTTAACCCACTCTATTTTTCCATCGTTTGGAATGGGCATGTGAAGAGGGTGACCCTAGAGCTGATCTCCACATTCATTCATGTCCATCTTTCATCTGGTTACGAGTCCTTTGAGCGTTTTGCTTTTGATCAGTTGAGCACTACCATCATATTTATTTGTGGTGGAGCTATTACTCTCACCTTTGATGGTGGGACCTCATTTCTAAAGCCCAAATACCATATTTTACATAACTTCTTCAGTACAAATGTGTATCCGCGAAAGGGGAATAAGACTGAGCTCTCTCAGTACATGGTTCAGGTACTGTTTATGGTGGTGACCGGTGTCCGTTTTTGTCTTCCTTATTTGATTTGTCGCATAATTATACAATTCGCTTCCTCTCTTGGTCATAGGATCTGTCTTTAGAGTTGGGGAAGGCCGCTGGGATGACCTATTCTTACGATGCCACCGTCATCAAGTTGCTTCCCTTATCTAGGGAGAACCTGGCCAAGATGGATCTTGTGCCTTGTGATTTTCAGGTACAGCCAGAGGGCGATGATGCCGAGCAGTTTGATGAGGACCAGTTGGAGCACTCTCCTGAGTTGCCCGTGCATGCACTATACCAGTGACCAGTGCTCTGTCCTTCCACCTGTGCCACGTTGGAGACGATGGATGTACAAATCGTTGAGCTACGATGCCAGTCTGATGAGCATGGCCACACACAGTCATTGATGCATAGGATGCTGAATAGAACGAAGAAAACGATTTCTAACATCGTGTCAGGATGCAGGAGTTCAAGAGCTGTCATTCCAATGACAACTCCTTTGAGAAAGGAGGAGTAGATGTCTATCTTTCTGTTTGGATGATGTTGGTGTTGCGTTGTGTACTTATTTATTGAGCTAGGGCTCATGATCTTTTACATTTCTCTTGTTTCCCTGTCTTCTATAAGTACTTGCTTGTGTAGACATAATTTGCTTTATAGTAATACTTTTTGCATGTTTGTGCATATTGTGGTGGATTTTATGACATGTGTTGTGTGTTTCATTTCAGAATTTGTATGCATTCCTAAATAAGCATATCTATTTCATACATATTCCATTTTTGTGTGCTTTATGTCCCCATAGTAAAATTTAGCTAGTTTGCACACATATGAATTCACACACCACTATGCATGTCTTTTTCCGCTGTTTAACCCCATTGGGATTGCGACTATGCCTATATAGGTAAATTATTTTTGTGTTTCCCAATGGGTTGCTCAAACTTGTTATGCATATGCTTATAGGTGTATAATTATGCATGATGTGGTTTGACTATGCACTGTGACCATAAGAATATGTTTATGGGTGCACATCTCAAGGGGGTTAAGAGGTTGCTGGTTATATAGTAAAATCCTAAAACCAACCTCTAGACCCCTTCTCATGCACACAATACCCTCATAGGTATATCTAATTGTGTGTGCATGAGCTAGTTTGCTGCTTTGGTTGCACGACCTATAGTATGAACTGAACCCACCAAGCAAGCTCACTTGGGTGTCGCCCCATATAGGTATATCTCTTTGTCACTTTCTAACAAAAAGGGGGAGAACTAGGTAGTCCACCCATATTATGGTTTTGCTTGTAGGTATAAATTGTTTTGCAGATCCAAGATCCGAGGGGGAGCACAAAGTGCCTCGAGTCTTTTTTTTTTTTTTTGGTATCTTAGCTCTAGAATATGTTTAGAATTTGATCAAGTTGTAATAGGTATATTTTTTATTCAATTCTGTAAATTTAGTGTACTACCTAGGCTAGGTGTTTTTGCCACAAATTGACAAAGGGGGAGATTGTCAATGTCATAGAAAAATCCTTGACATCCTTTGTTTGTCAATTTATTGACTTTTTCCTTGAGCGTCTGTCTATGCTCTCATATGAAGACCAAGACCGGTGCAGACCGAAGGAAGGCCAAACTACAGTATTCGTATCCCTTGGATGCCCCCCTAACTAAGGTAGGTATCACTTAGTATACATTAGATAGCCCATATGAACTCAATTCTAAATTGGTAGATTTGACTTAGTTTCAAAGGATATTGAGGGCCCTTTACATATTAATGGGTATTCAGCAGACCGTGGTCATCTGGACTCATGTCCAAACAACCGGGTACTGCCCAAGGTTAGTCATCACTAACCGTGGATGGCCTTTGGGGAAAAAACCTTAGAAATGGGTAAATCATGTTGTCCCAGGGCCTTTCGACCGACCACTTTAGTCTGATCGATCGGTTGAGAGTTCAGTCGATCCTGATCGACCAGTCTCTATCCTAATCGCAGAACAACACCTTGCTGTTCTGCAGACCTGCAGTCACCCAGTCAACCAATTCGATTGACCGGGTCAACCAAGTGGTTCCTCCCGACGAGCCCAACTAGGGAAAGCCTTCTGGATTACCTAGGGCTGGGTTGACCGACCAAATGGTCTAGTCGACAAGTTTCCACAGATTTGGAAAAATCTAACCATTAGACTTTCCAATCCTGGTTGTTAGGGTTTTCGGGTCGACCGACCGTTTTGGTGGGTCAGCCAAAAGTTAAACGAGAGGGGTCTTATTATAAATACAAGCTCTTGTCTCTTTCCCTAATGGTCGAGCTAATCAGAGAATAAGCCGAGCATAACCCAAGGAGAACCAAAGATCTCTAATAGCTTGAGGAGAGTTGAGAGAAACCTAAGAGCCTATCAGGAGATCACCCTCTCTATCTACCCTAGATGTGTGGGAACCTATAGGTAGATACACACACACACATCATTGGGTTGAAAGGCACTTTCCCTCTTTCTGAGCCATCCATTAGAGGATCAACAACAAAGAATCAGAGCGAGGTTTAGTGCGAGAAGATCGGGCTTCAAGCACACCATTGAACTTGCAAACATTGGTAAATCATTTTGAGGAAAGTTCCCTTGTTTTTAATTTATTTAAAAACCTGTATGGGGGACGTATATTGGTAGCAATCGAATCACCAAAAACAGAAATCCTGATTCGAGGCAAGCTAAGTTAAAAACCTTATTGTAACGGTTGGAAGTGTGCTGTATGAAACCTCAGTTTTTGTAGTTGGTGGTGAACCGATTGGAAAACCAACCTAGTGAATACCTTGGGACCTTACGAGGTGCCCTAGGGAGTGGACGTAGATCAGCGTGCCAAATCACTATAAATCGTGCCTCTCCTGTGATTGCTTGCGATATTTATTTGTAGATATTACATGATAGCATATTCCATTGATTGCATGCATTATTAGTTGATTTATTCATTGGCATATCGATTAATCAAGGCACTTGAGAATTGTGACTTGGATTAAAGTGCTCAGGTTAGGAACATGCATTGCGACTGGATTCAGATCCATACGACGTTGGAGGTTGACATACTCTTGGCTGGGCCCAAAGCTCCACCATTGCATGTGTTGCATACCACATGTGCTAGTAGCGACACTTTCTTAGAGAGCAAGTGACAGGATCCTTAATGCATTGTTGTGTGAGATTAGGATCCACTTGTGCCGTTATTTACCTTTTACTATGCCATGGAGTAGAAGCTTGATGAACGATGCTCAAACATTCTTACCTGTGGCTATGTATGATACGGTCTAAAGGGGGTTTGAATGGGTAAGCAATTAGGTCCAAACTAAATTGCATGGGGCTTAGAAAAGACTATTTGGCGTAACATTCCCAAAGATATGATTCATTGAGAGATGTACTCATGATTTAAAATTATCATCTTTGATGTTTAATATTTTTTTACTTATATGTATATATATATATTATATTATTTTATATAAGCACATAATCATGAATTTGGTGGTTGAGTATAAAGATATGAGTTTGAGTTCATGTGGGGTTAAAAATACTCAACCGATGTGGCCAAATGGGTTTGGGGGATAGGCGAGACTTTTGAGACTGTCTCCTTGTTAGTTTTATGAGAACTTAATGTGGAGCCACTCGTCTTTTAGTTTGTTCCCGTTGATCGCAAACTCAACAACCTATATGATTAGCATCCATGATATGGAGTTCTGATATATATATATATATATATATGAGAGAAATAGACTTGTAGTGTCCACTATGGACAAGTAGGAGATATTGGATATCTCAATGGGTGGACCCACATGGGTGGGATGATCCAGTTGCGTACTTGGGATGTCCATATTAGGCATCTTAGAGAGATGACCTGATGTGGGACCCTCTCCTAGTCCCTATGGGATAAGGAGATAGTCTCTATATAGGAGTTAAGTTGAGTTGAGGTAAGTCTTCTATATATAGAAGACTCCTCTTCCTCTCTAATTGTGTATGCCATACGTGAGATCCAATCTCTTTCTCTCTCTTCTAGGGTTCTATACGATAGCCTTTGGTTGATTGAGTGTGATCATATTTGCATGATTCTAATAATCGCACATATACGAGTGTGGGATGATTCCAATTCATGATCGTGTTCTTCTACTGCAGATCCAGGTTCATGTATAAAGAAGAATGTGATATGGTTAGTTTTATCCTTCACAAATAAATACGTATTTTTACTTAGAAGCCATTATTGATGGTTGTAGTGCATGCTAAAGGAAACACCAACACCGTCAATGTATGTTCTGCAACTCTCTCCAAGGACCAAGTTCATGTAAAGCTTAATTTACTTACAAATGCTTGTATAAAAGCTGGGTATACGTTATATGTCCTAGAGTTTATCTCTCCAATCTATAGTTGAGAGTCATTAACTGAATTGGAAAGTGATATATTTTCTCAAACCAAGTACCTTATGTTTAAGTATATTTTTATCGTAAAGTAAACTAAGAATAATACTATTCGGGTTTTGAAAAAAAAAAACTAAAATTATACATGAATATTGTAAAAGAAATGAAGGTAAAACCCCAACAATAAATGAATGATCTGATACCCAATTAGTTATGATACCATCGGTCCGAGTTTTAGTCGGATGCTTCATTAGATAAAAGGATTTACAATATGACAGTCCGATTTATCAACGATCAATCCAATCCCATTAAGAATCGGATCAAATTAACTTATATAGACCATGATCTAATCAGGATCCCATGTGTTGGCAGGCCTATCCATAGTATAACAAACGACCGTAATGAATTTCATCTACTTAAAAGAATGGTTAATGGCATGAACTTCATGGTGATTTTGATGTTGTTGTGAGAATACAGAATTAAATTATTAATTTATTAATTTATAGAATAAGATATTATCTTAACATATAGATGTTTGGGATTACTGTTATTTTAGTTCTTTTTTTATTAATGGGATTACTATTATTTAATGCAACAATTAAAAAATATCGAAAAATGAAATGTCTCCTTAATATTCATTTTCCTAAAACTTAATATGCTCAAATTGCCTCAATTCAGTTGAGCAATAATATGTCAAAGACATGCCTTAAGGCAAATATCTAGGGTTTGGTACTTGTAAAGACAAATTTTGTTATCAATGAATCAACGGAACAAAATCAATTTGTATTAATTTAAAAAGGGGAGATCACAATCTCCAAGGGTTTTCTTTGTACAAAAGAAAACGCCATCTGATTCTTCTCTTCAAAATCTTCAATATTCATTTAATGCAACAATTAAAAACAATCGAAAAATGAAATGTCTCCTTAATATTCATTTTCCTAAAACTTATTATGCTCAAATTGCCTCAATTCAGTTGCGCAATAATATGTCAAAGACATGCCTTAAGGAAAATATCTAGGGTTTGGTACTTGTAAAAACAAATTTTGTTATCGATGAATCAACGGAACAAAATCAATTTGTATTAATTTAAAAAGGAGAGATCACAATCTCCAAGGGTTTTCTTTGTACAAAAGAAAGCATCATCTGATTCTTCTCTTCGAGGTCTTCAATTCAAGGATTGCAACAACTTATTCTTGGGTTGTATTTGATCTTTCTTGATCTCTTTTGGAGCGGCCAAGAAGGTAGTAGATTTGATAGATTTCACAAATGAAATCATAGGGATTTGTTGAGAAATCTTCGGCTTGATCTTCGCACTTGTAGACTTACGAAAGATGTGGAGTAAAAGCTTCAACTTTGGTGTAGATCTCTGGGCTTTTGAGCATATTCAGAGATTGCGAGATTTATTTTCAGGCTGGAATGCAACTTTAGAACTTCAAGTCTTTAGATCTTCAAGGTAGTAGACCAGCATGGCTTCAAAGCTTTTTCTCCTTGATCTTTCTTCCTTAGGTTTTATGATTTTTTGAATCTTCGGCTTGATCTTCTTGCTTGTAGAATTATGGAAGATGTAGACCAAAAGCTTCAACTTTGGTGTAGATCTCTGGGCATTTGAGCGTATTCAAAGATTTATCTTCATGTTTGAATGCAACTTTAGAACTTCAAGTCTTCAGATCTTCATGGTAATAGACCAGCAGGGATTTAGAGTTTTTTCTCCTTTTTTTTTCTTCCTTGAGTAGGGCTTAAGAGCTTTTTCTCCTTCGCTTGGCTTCTGTCCCCTGTCCCCGGTCCCCTTTTGGAATGAGGGAAGGCCACTCTATTTATAGATGTAGAGGTGCTAGAGTTGTATTTGATCTCAATCACTTGTAGAAAATTTAGAGATAATTAACTATTTAATAAGAATTATTAAGACTTGTAGATAATTTCTATTTAATAAGAATTATCAATATTTATTTGAATAATTCTTTGTGGGACCCATTTTCTCAAGGTCAAAGATTCTATTTAGACTTGAAGAATCTTATCTCCTAGTGGGATCCACCTTGTAAGATTATGCCAAGTGGCATCTTTTGATCTCAACGAGCTGCGTCATCCCGGTTTCTGTGATCTACACTCCATTGAAACCTTTCCCAAACATGCCCGTTCTTCCATATTCTCCTCTCTGTTGCCGGATCTGCAGATCGGTTCTAAGTCCTTACTCGCTCGTCGATTTCATGGCGAAGATCTTGATCTGCCCCTTCTGCTTCCAACGGAATCATTTCCCCCCTCACTACGCTTCTATCTCTGAAGACAAGAAAGAGAGACACCTAAGTTGTTTGGGGTGATTTCTCGACCCTATTTTGCCCTTATGATTGAAACGCTCATGATTGCGAATTCGGATGGTTTGTTTCGTTATTGTGATTGAAACAGTCATGGTGGTGGTGGGGTGCGGGTAGTGGTGATGGTGGGGTGGGGGTAGCGGTGGTGGTGATGGTGGTATGGTAAGTATAAATACAATAGCAAAATAGTCTGAAACATGTAAAAATTTATGATTTCTGTTAAGTTCCGTCAGTGCCGTTAGTGTAGGGGAGGTCTATGTTTGAATGGAGATAGTAGAGATCATGTATTTATACTTTTGAAAAAAACAAGGTACGTAAATGCGTATTATACCAAACCTCAAAGGAAGTTTGTGAAATTTACCCATTTTAAATTGATAAGTCACCGATGGACCCCCAACACGTACTACGCTATGGTTTACATTGCAAGAGCATAGCAAGGATCTTTTGCAGCATAACAGGGGATTCATACAAGAAGATCCCTGTCCAGCTGACCCAAGCATAATCATGCAGCCGCCATTTTACATGCATAAATAACCATATAAAAGGAGTGGATACATGATGTTGATGGCCCTACTGATAACGTGAAGTCATCATACCATCACCATATCGTCACACCTCTCTCTCTCTATATATATATATATATAAAAGGCCTTTTTGTCTTAATGGTGCACTTTTTAGCTTTGTCCTTTTCTTTTTCCTCACAACTTGCAGTAACCGACTAATAAAGCCCGAAAGCTTCGGTTCCATGCAAGCTCATTTTCTAACGGTAACTCATAAAGCCTATACTCTCTCTCTCTCTCTATATATATATTTTGTGTTCATTTGCACCTTATCCAGGGCGTGGAGAGTCGTATTCAGTTAATAAAATCGATGTACGTTTCGTCATTTATAAAAGGCCTTTTGTCTTAATAGTGCACTTTTTAGCTTTCTCCTTTTCTTTATCCTCACGAATTGCAGAAAACGACTTATAATACATGAAAGCTTCGATTTCATGCAAGTTCATTTTCTAACGGTAACTCAAATAGCCTACTCTCTCTCTCTCTCTCTCTCTCTCTCTCTCTCTCTCTCTATATATATATATATATATATATATATATATATATATGTGTATGTTTGTGTTCATTTGCACCTTATCCAGGGCGTGGAGAGTCATATTCAGTTAATAAAATTGACGTACGTTTTCTCATTTATAAAAAGGCCTTTTTGTCTTAATGGTGCACTTTTTAGCTTTCTCCTTTTCTTTTTCCTCACAAGTTGCAGTAACCGACTTATAAAACATAAAAGCTTCGGTTCCATGCAAGTTCATTTTCTGACGGTAACTCATGAAGCCTATCCGCAAGGAATCGTTACCAAGTGTCAACTGGATAGGCTTTAGCTCCGTTTCTAGCTTAGTAGTTTTGTTCCAATGAAGTAATTAGACAGATGCGTGTACCATTTACATGACGATATCGAGTTGTGGTTTGCCTTTAGGGAATCTTACAGAGTGATCTTCTTGCAAGCAAGCATATTTATCTGTGTATTTTCACCCAAAAAAAAATGTTTATACGTAGAATACGAGAGCGGATCTTCTGTGAGCAGAAATCTTGTGAGAGCCATGTGGTGTAGAGACAACACCAAGGAGCGAGACTCACCAAAACTGCACCCAAGGGGCGAAATGATATTTTCACCGCTTAGGTGTTGTCTCTACACCACATGGTGCTCACAGGACTTCTGCTCACAGAAGATCCTGACCTGTAGAAAACTTGCATAGTTTTTGTCATGTCTTAAGCACGAATTCTCATGAGGGAAGGCACGGATACTAAAGCAAGACTTTTAGGATCTATTTTTAGACTGATGATTGCCATATGATAATCAAAACAAAAAATAGATCTCGGAGGTCTTACCTTAAGATATGTGCCTTCTCGCATAGAGATAGGGTGTGACAATTTTACTACTCAGACTTATACCTAGCAACCTCGTTAATTTCCATCACGAATGAGGATCCTAGTGGATGTACATATTTCAGATTCTCATTTATATACTTTTATATTATTATTATTATTATATATATATATATATATAGTATTTTTTCAAAAAATAAGAAAAAAAAATAAATAAATAAACTAGGATTCTTTCTCATTATGTATTTTGAGAAATGTTTTAAAATCCGACCAGTTGAACCCGTTTAACTAAGTGAGCCTCATTAATTTCCATCACGAATGAGGATCCTAGTGGATGTACATATTTCAGATTCTCATTTATATACTTTTATATTATTATTATTATTATATATATATATATATATAGTATTTTTTCAAAAAATAAGAAAAAAAAATAAATAAATAAACTAGGATTCTTTCTCATTATGTATTTTGAGAAATGTTTTAAAATCCGACCAGTTGAACCCGTTTAACTAAGTGAGCCTGTTGATCATTTATGATGCTCTGTGTTGAGTATTTGAACTATTGATATATTTTTTAATTTTTTTTTAATATTTGAAATATCGTTATATGACAAATAATTTTTATTTGACATTACATTTTAACATATTATCTTAATAAAATTTTTATTTAATTACGATTGATTGGTTGTTTCTTGTTTAACTATTACATTCATATTATAATACATACAACATCAATTCATCAATGGATTGATTTGGGTTGACCCATTAGTTGAAGCGGTTTGACCCAACCCACTCCTTTTATCGGGTTAACACCAAGACCGGGTTTTAAAACCTTAGTTTTAAGGTGAGATTTCTCTTCTTCCCTTATCGTCATGTTCTAGGTTGGTTAAACCTGCTTAGAATTCTAATAATAAATCTGTCAATTAAATTATCCTTTTTTCCCTCTTTGTTTTTCTATTATCATCCAATTTCAACATTCTTTGAGAAGACTTGAACAACCCGAATTGTCAGATTTCATTTGGACTGTCCAGCATCACCCACTCCACCTCATTTCTGAAATTAATTAATTAATTTTTTTTAAAAAAAAGGACAAAAGAATAGAGAAGTACTGTCAATAATGAGGGTGGACGAATAGTTAATTAATTGAGACGCACAGAAGAGAACAAAGAAATTCAAATGGATATATATAGATATATATATATATATATATACACACTATCAAGGAAAAGGGCTAATCGTGGGTCATTGTTTTTATTTTTTTAAAATTTTTCCAAAAAACTTTTAATAGGATAAAATATTTTATAAATAAAAGATAATATAGTCTTTTAATTTATTTTAAGAGAATACGATCAGAATAACTGTTTCCACCTCTTTCAATTTTAAGCAAAATATCAACGTAAAACATTGTATCTGACAGTCGCTAATAGATATTATGGAAAACTTAAAAAATATATTTTTAAAAAGTTTCACAACTCACCATAATTTAGGAGTGCAACTCGGTTCGGTTTGGTCCGAGTTGACTTGAAACCAAACCCAAACCGAAGTCAATACACATCAACCTGAAACCGAACCGAAGCGAATTAAAACCGAAAACCCTAACCCAAAAACCGAACCGAACCGAAATTTTTTCGGTTCGATTTGGTTTAGTACAGCTTAGGTTTATAATTTTTAAACCCAAACC
>JAUPMG010017603.1:0-15321 GCA_031762675.1 Pachysandra terminalis
TGAAAATAACAGAGGCGATTGTGACCTCTAGGTCGCAGCTCCTAGAAACTATGATGTACACATAGAATGGTCTATTAATCCAACCAAATATCAGGGGATGTGTTCTGAGTAAGACATCTCGACTAGTACGATCAAGATCAGATGTGGAACATACACTAATCGAATGCAAAACAACATGCATTAACTGCATATCATTTTTTATGTGCATGGATTACATGTGGTAATCATATTATCTGTTGCATGAGCATGCATTGCATACATTAATAACTGAACCTGCATTTTGCATTGAATATCATATCATTATCATTATTATGTCATTAATTGTATATTGATCATATTATTTCTGTTTAGTGTATGACATGATCATTGGAGATTGGCTTTGACCCTATTCCAATCTAAAATACTCTTTAATTGATTACTTACTGAGCTACTGTAGCTGACGCCTTTGCGCAACCATTTTAGGGAATTTAGATGAGGAAAATGATGAGATTTGCGTGGCTGGACTGGATGATGATTTTCAATGATTTATACTTAGAATTCTATAATAGGATTTATTTTTACTTTTTAGATTAGATATTATGTATAGAGTTAGGATATGATTTAAACATGAGAATTGATAGTATATTCCTTTGTTTTTCCGCTGTTATTTCATTAGTTGTTTTGGATGTAATAACTTAGTTAGATTTTGATTATTTTCTTTAATGATAAATTCCCTTAAAGTTTCAATGATTCTATGGTTTGGCTCTTACTACTTTCCACTCCCATAGGGATATAGGGTGAGAGTCGCGGTTTGAATCTAAGGGATTCCCACGTGAATTTCCGTTAGGTTTGGGTCATGACAAATATATTCCTTAGTTAGTATAATGCACCTTTTACACTATAAAATGAATGTTTAGCTAACGTGCACCACTTCACTTGCACCACATTGACTCTAGACCATAGCTTGGTCGAAGAGTATGACCCTAAGACCATAGCTTGGTCAAAGAGTATGACCCTATGTTCCGAGACCACATAGTTGTGTCTCGTGATTTAAATGAAAGTGATGTGATCAGAATTCCACATCAAGTGAGGAGACTGGAAAGACTGAGTAGAGGGATTAGCTACCCCAATAAACTCTCTTATTGCCCAAGGGCATTTTACCCAAGGTTGAACACGTTTGTGCAGCTCGGATGAAATATGTTTAGAGAGAGATCTCTCTAGTTTGTCGAGTGTCATGATTTCCTAAGGGATCCGCATGTTGGTGTAAGCCTCAAAGATTACCCTTAATCAAAAATAAGTGAGGAGAATGTGCCTCATTGGTTGAAAACCCATAAAACTATGATTGTACACATAGAATAGTCCTATTCCTTAGCTGTATATACGGGAATGCATTCACGTGTCGGTGGGACATCTTGGATAGGGGCTGGATCAAGAGGAAACATGCCATCTTTACATACTGACAGACTGCATTGCATACTAGACTGTTTGTTAGTTCACCATGGTGATTACTATAATTACGAGCACAGCATGCATAATAAATGATTGACCACATGCATATGATCTTATCATGATCTCTTTATTGTGTGGACTGGATGTATTGTGAAATGACTGGTCTCTATGGTAGTCTTTTATATTCATGACGTTATTTACTTACTGGTTTTATAGCTCGCGCTTTTTAGCAAACATTTCAAGACCTTTAGAAGAGAACACTGCCGAGGAGAGCACCGCCTAGGAAGAAGACTACGGAGAAGAAGAAGATTATTATTTCGAGTAAACCATTGCAATGTTTGTAACATTTTTTGAATACATATTTTGGACATCACGATTCTTTTTGGGATACTTAAGCTGTATCCATAGAAAATCTGATTTCTAACATAGAACTGTATTTTGTTTTCCGCAGTTTACACGTGTAAATATTTATAGAAAGTGCTTTTATTTTCTGTCTTTGTGAATGACTATATTCACTCTTGCTATAGCTATATATTAACTGCCATTCCCTTTCCCGAGGGAGTACGAGTTACAACTCGAGAACTCACTGGGTCCCCAAGTGATCTCATAGGTTTGGGTTGTGATAGTGTACTTTCCTGGGGCTGAAAAGTCTCAAAGTGACGCTCGATGTGCTCTCGGTGTACCAAGGGTTTATCGAGTGCCTAACTGGGTGTGTTCAATGAGGTCTCAGTATATCGAGGGTTCACCGAACTTTGCGATCTGAGCTGTTTTAGCCTGTTTTTAGTTTTTCTTCAATCTAATTCAATTATTTCCTTAAGTAACCTTCCTTCAACTTAAGTTCTACACAAAACCCAACAATCACATATGTGAAAACATTAGTAATTATTTACATATCAAATTTACCAATTAAACTTTGAAAACTAATATAGATTTTGAAAACTTACTTCATACTATTGAAAGTAAACTTGAAATCTCTACTAGAACTAAAAACTAAGTTTAATTTGAATACTTATCTTGATGTTGCAGGTTTGGTGTAGAGAATCACACCTCTGATCTTCTTCTTCTTCACTCCAAGATTGATGTTTTAGATTCTCAGCAAGACCACCTATTTGTATGGTTGTTGTAAACGTCCTAGTTTTACTAGAATTAGGAACTTTAGGTTTCGATCTTCACCCTTCATTAGGAGTTATTAGTTTTAGCCTTTAGATGAAAATTCCAAGCTCTTATAACTAACTCCTAGTTCCATTATGTATCTATTTTGGAATATTTGAATTCTAGTGGGTTTCTAACTCCTATTTTGTAAAGAAGCTTCTAATTAAGTATTTTAAATCTGAGCCATTGATTGGAATGTAAAATCTCTTGCAAGATCTTAACCACTTATTCTAACTTCAAAGGTTATGATTGTGTGTGTTGCACTTAGTTTCCTAATTGTACAACCTACCAATCACAATCAGTCAAAAATCAAATAATATGGCTGTTACTAAAATTTTTAAAGTAACCCCTAATTGTTTGGTATTTACATATAAGTCCTATTTATTTGTTTGGGTTATTACATCCTACCCTCCTTAAGAAAATTTCGTCCTCGAAATTCGTTACCGTATGTGAAGAGTTACAGATACTGCTCCCTCATGTGATCTTCAAGTTCCCATGTTGCTTCAGATGCTCTGTGATTATTCCATAGTACCTTCACCTTTGATATTACCTTGTTGCATAGGACTTTTTCTTTCTTATCTAAGATTTGTACAGGTTCCTCTTCATATGTTGCATTGTCTTGAATTGTGATCATTTGCCAATCAATCACACTTGTTGGATCTGGATGGTACTTTCTTAACATTGAGACGTGGAATACATCATGCACCAAGTCTAAGCTAGACAGTAGTAGCAATCTGTAGGCCACTTCTCCAATTTCTTCAGAAATTTTGAATGGTCTAATAAATCGGGATGCTAGTTTACCCTTATTCCCAAATCTAAATAGTCCCTTGGTTGGTGAAACTTAGAGGAAAACCCAGTCTCCTACTTGAAATTCGAGTTTCCTTCTTCTCAAGTCAACGGACTTCTTTTGTCGATGTTAAGTCGTAGCGAGTCATTCTCTAATGATTCTGATCTTCTCCATAGTTTCAGCGACTAACTCCGGTCCTACAGGAATCTGAACGTTCTCTTCGTTCCAGCACAATGGTGATCTGCAAAGTCTCCCATAGAGTGCTTCGAATGGTGCCATTCCGATGTTTGCTTGGTAGTTGTTGTTGTAGAAAATCTCTACAAGTCGTAAGTGGTCTTCCCAACTCCCCTTGAAGTCAAGAATACATGACCTGAGCAAGTCTTCAAGTACTTGGTTAACTCTCTTCGTTTGACCGTTGGCTTATGGATGAAACGTCGTGCTGAAATTAAGTTGAGTTCCCAATGCATTGTGTAAGCTCCCCTAAAATTTGGAAGTAAATTGCATTCCACGATAAAAAAATAATGGTGACTGATACTCCATGCAATCGGATGATTTCCTTTATGTACAATCTTGCTAATTCGTCCGTGTTCATCGTGGTCCTTGTTGATATTAAGTGTGCTGATTTGGTCAGCCTGTCCACGATCACCCAAATCTTGTCATGATTGTTGTGAGTCTTTTGCAATCCCGAGATGAATTCCATTGAGATGTGCTCCCACTTCCATTCTCCAATTGGTAAGGGTTGAAGTATTCTGACTGATTTTTGGTGCTCATCTTTGACTAGTTGACAAACCACACACTTAGTCACGAACTCTTCTATGTCAACCTTCATTCGTTTCCACCAGTAGTTGTGCCTTTGGTCATAGTACATCTTTATCCTTCTGGGGTGGATAGAATATCTGGAACGATGATCTTCTTCTAGAATCCCTCTTTTCATCTCCTCGTTATGTGGTACACAAAGTCTTCCTTTCAAGCAAATGTTTTCATCTTCCTCCTTGGTCCAACCTGGTCGTTCAGCATCATTAGCTAGGTCTTGCATCCAAGGTTCCTTTGCTTGAAGTTCAATAATTCTAGTTTTGAGTGAAGGTCTTGCAAGGATGTTGCATAACCTCACCTCTTGATCTTCTTCACAAACTTCATTGTTGAAATCAACAAGCTTTTTATACATCCTCCATTCTTGAACCATCATGTGTGCCACAATGCTTCTAGGCTTCAGGCTGAGTGCGTCCGCAACGATGTTTGCTTTGCCCGAATGATATTGAAGTGAACAATTGTAGTCGCTTACCAACTCCATCCATTTACGTTGTCGCATGTTCAGGTCCTTTTGTGAGAAAAGGTACTTTAGGCTTTTGTGATCAGAAAATACTGCAAAGGTCTCTCCAAAGAGATGATGTCGCCAAATCTTCAAAGCGAAGACTATAGCCGTCAGCTCCAAATGTGCATAGGATAATTTCTTTCATGAGGCTTGAGTTGCCTTAAGGCAAAGGCTACGACCTTCCTTTCTTGCATCAGGACATAGCTAAGTCCCAATAAGGATGCATTGGCATAGATCACGAACTTCGTGCCGCTTTTTGGAATGGTCAAAACTGGTGTTGTGGTCAGTTTTTCCTTAAGTGTTGCAAAAACTTGTTGGCATGCGTCGTCCCATACGAACTTTACAAACGTCCTTGTGAGTTTGGTTAAGGGTACTGTGATGCGAGCAAAGCCTTCAATGAATCGACGGTAGTAGCCCACCAATCCAAGAAAACTGCGAATTTCGAATACATTTTTGGGCTGTTCCCAACTTAGTATCGCTTCCACCTTGCTTGTGTCTATTGAAATTCCATCCTTAGACACAACGTGTCCTAGGAACTTTGCTTCTTCTTTCCAAAGGTCTCACTTAGAAAATTTTGCATACAGTTGGTTATCTACCAACGTTTGCAATGTTGTACGTAGATGCCCTTCATGTTCCTTGGTTTTGGAATAAACCAAGATATCGTCAACGAACTCCACCACAAATTTGTCTAGTTATGATCTGAAGATTCTTTGCAACATGTCCACAAAAGCTGCAGGAGCATTGTCCAATCCAAATGGCATGACCACAAATTCAAAGTGTCCATACCTCGTTCGGAAAGCTATCTTTAGAATGTCACCTTCTTTGATGCGTACCTGATGGTAACCAGATCTGAGATCGATCTTTGAGAAGTATCGGGCTCCCTTCAGTTGGTCAAATAGATCTTCTATTCTTGGCAAATGATACTTGTTCTTCATCGTCACTTGGTTCAGCTTCCGATAGTCAATGCATAGCCGTAGAGATCCATCTTTCTTCTTTACGAACAGAACCGATGCTCCCCAAGATGATGAGCTTGATTGAATGATTGCAAGGCAAGAAACTCATCTAATTGCTTTCTCAGCTCAGTCAACTCAGTAGATGCCATACGGTAAGTAGGTAGTACAATAGGATTTTCTCCAGCCATTAAGTCGATACTAAACTCTACTTCTCTCTTGGGAGGCAATCCGAGTATGTCTGGAATACACTTCCTGTAGTGACCCGTGTCTTTAAATTATAATTAATGTAATTTAATTAAAATTAACAATGAAAATCATTAGTGAAAGATTGTATTGGTTTGTGTATTTAAACAATTGGAATAGGTAGAGATTGTAATTTCAACTAATTTAAGGTCCATTGTGTAATATTAGAAACAATGGGGTCACTTTGGTTATTTTCAAACCTTATGGAAACTAGGGTTGTTTGGATGTATGACACAATAGGGATAGGGTGGTCTATTGACCAAGTCATTAAGGTTAGATTAGTCTTTCACCTTGAAAATTGAATTAGGAAGTTATGGATAGGGATGGAAGGACACATGTAAGCATGGGAAGGTTCCCTAACCTATTCCTTTGCTTAGTGTACACGATCATATGAGAGAGAGTGTCTCTACACTCCAAACCAGATCTGAGAAGGTTCTGCAGTAGAGAAAATAGAGAAGAAGAGAAGAGGAGATAAGGAAGAAAGGCTATGGAGGAAAAAGGAAAGGAAAAGAAGAAGAAGAAGAAGAAGAAGAAGAAGAAAGCTGAAAGAGAAACTTGGTGTTCAGCTATTGCTGGAAATTTGTAGGAAATGGATCTAGGAAGAAGAGGTAGGAATTCCTTCATTTTTATAGTACATACGTTTGTGTATCGTAATCAATGCTATAGATATAGTATGGATGTATGATCATGAATGAAAAACATGTTTTGGCTAGAGATCTAGTGAAATTAGAATGAATGGATTCCATGTTGTTTATTTGATAATTGACATGCCAAACTATGTTGCTGTATATTTTAATGTTCTTTATGTTCATATGGATCATGTGTTAAATCTGAGATCCATAATTATATGTTGGATAATTTACTAGTTTAGATCTGTAGAATAAAATAGGTTTTATTTAAATGATGCAATGATCATATGAATATGGTATAGAGACTGAAAACTGGAGGTTAAAACCTTAGAAAAACTTATTTTTGGGTATAGGCACGAAGTCCTAGGTGAATTCCCATAAATTGGCGTTCAGTATGAGTCTCGGCAGATACCGAGCCATCTACCAAAACTTCCCAGAATTGCAAGCTCTCGAGACTTGTTACCGAACTTCGGTAAATGACCTACCGAGAGTCTCGGCAGGACACTCGGTAGCTACCGAAGTCCAAAAGGACTAAAAATTTAGGGGAAGATCCCCAAGTGAGTTGTGCACATGCCTGTATAGTTGGTTTGTCTGCAAAAGACTTAGATTTGGTCGAATATTGAAAAGTATAGAGGAAGGTCCTAAATTCAGGAATATCGGATTGTTTTGGATGGAATATGAGGTGACTTCGATTCTAATGATTTGGATATGATTTCAGGACTACAAGATAGAGTCAGAATGATTAGAAATGGTTATGTAGGAGGTGATTGGTTGAGTGGTGTCTATGGCATCCAATGTTTGACTTATGTTTGAATTATGATTGGCTTTGATGACAGTGGTTGTATTTTGTATAAGGGTACTGTGAGTATCCATATCTATGATTGAATTTTTTTGTGACTTGAATTGTGATCATGGATAGGTGTTCTTCCACCATGGGTGCAAGTCCCTCAAGGAAAGGTCTGGTTATAGGCGAGCTTCCACCGTGGGTGCAAGTCCCTAAACGGAATGTGAGTATACTGATGTATTCCACTGTGAGTGAATGTCTTTTAAGGAATAAGAATGATGGCATTCCTCCGTGGGTGCAAGCCCCTAAAAGAATGGGTTACTGATACTAGTGTGTTTCCACCGTGGGTGCAATTCCCTAAAGGAATGGTACAGGCGGCTTCCTCCATGGGTGAAAGTCCCTAAAAGAATGGCGTGTTACCGGTATCTTCCACCGTGAGTGAAAATCTCTTAAGGAATAGGAATGGTGGTTTCTACCGTGGGTGCAAGTCCCTAAAAGGATAGGTCGTATGGTTGTGAGTTGGGTTGAACACGTGATTGGGCTAGACTTGATTACACCCACATTGCATTGCATTTCATCTCACTTCATGATTGCATCGTACACTTGCATTGCATTGCACATATTGTTGGAGGTGATTGTGGTGCATTATCATTGTGACCTGCTTGTTTTGATTGTGAATTTGAATGGATCGCATTGGTCATAGCAAGCTGGGACTTTGTGGTTGATTGGTCGTAGCAAGGTTGGACCTTGTGGTTGTTTGGTCGTAGCATGGTGGGACCATGTGGTTGATTGGCCATAGTGTGGTGGGACCATGTGGTTGTGACTAAGCATAGTGAGACTATGTGTATGATATGCGATATGTGTTTATGTGAATGTTGGCCATAGCATGGTGGGACCATGTGGTGTTTGCTTGTGAACATAGTGAGACTATATGATTGATATGATAACTGTGTTTGTTGTTGTGTTGCATGGTGGGACCATGTGTATGTATGTTGTGTGTTAGAACATGGTGGGACCAAGTAGATTCTGTTTAAACATGATGGGATCATGTAGGTAGTATTAACATAGTGGGACTATGGGATTTGTCAACTGTTAACTTGTTATGACATGATATTGTATGGTTTCCATGTGAATAAAGATTTCATATGATGATTGTGATATACATACTATTATGTGAGATGTAGTATGATGATATGTATAACATACATATGACTGTGATATTATACAATGAATTGAAATGCATGAAATAAATTGTATTGTTATGCATGTGTAAAAGTAATTATTGTAGTTCGTTGGATTTTTCTACTAGGCTTTTGCTGATCCTTAACTCTACAGGTAATCTGTTCGTTTGATGTGTCGGTCTGGTTGTAATCAAGATTATTTTACGTTATTTGTGGATTGTTAGCTCAACGTATTTTGGTTGAGCTAAGGTTGTATTTATGTGAGACTTCCGTTGTTGATTATATTGTTGATACTCTGATTCAACCAGGATTGGGTTGATTACGTGGCTGGTTATCTGTATCCACGTGGTGGATCTGAAGGTCATTTCCTTGGAATCCTCGAGATCCCATATCTCGGATTTGGGGTGTGACACTTCCAAAGTGGCATATGATCGGCTTTTGCTCCCAATCTCCCTTCTCATCTATAGCTCATAAGTCTAAGTATGATAAATGATTTAAATTTTCAGATTTTGACCCTCTAACCTTAACAACCTTACCCTCCATTGTTATGAAAGACACTATTCGGTTATGGCAATCTATTTGCACATGATATGCAATTAACCAATCCACATCCAAAATCACATCAAACTCCGTCATGTTAAGCATAATCAGGTCAATTGGTAGTCATAATCAGGTCAATTGGTAGACTCACATACCTTCCCTAAGTATGTTGAACCACCGATGGGGTTTGCTACAATTAGACTCCTTTCTAGGTCCTTCATAGGTAAACCTAGACAGTTTAATAATGAATTTTCTATAAAGGAATGCGACGCACCCGTATCAAATAAAACTTTGCCTGAGGTATGAGAAATACGAACCGTACATTTCATAACTTCCCCTTGTTGTTGTTCTAAGGCATAAACCTTAGCTTGTTGAGGTTGCTGCTGTGGAACCCCTGCCTTGGTTCCCTTAGGTGGTTGTGTTTGTGGTGCTGGTTTCGGATTTTGCTGATAGTGAGACTTTTGAATCAATTGTTGTTGGAAAGTGCTTGCTTGAGGTTCTTAGGGAGTCGATAGTCTCTTATGTGATGTCCTAGCCTTCCACAGTTGAAGCATCAAATGCTTGAAAAGCCTTGAGTGCTAGTAGGACCTTGAGTCCTTTGTCGTTTTTGCTGTTCAGATGTGGTGCTTTCGGTATTTCCATCTCTTGCGTTGTTCTGTCCCAATCTTTGATCTTGTAGCTTCCGGAACTCTTGCATGTCCTTCTCCACCTTTTGTGTGCACAGTCAACTAGTTTGTGGTACTCCATGAACTCTCGTATGATCGATCTACTCTTGATGCTTGGCCTTAATCCACTTTAAATATAAAATTCTTCTTATCCTCATCGTCAACGACATAAGTAGCAAATTGTGACAGCTCCGTGAACTTTGCGGCGCACTCCGATACCGTCATGCTTCCTTGCTCCAGCTTCATGAATTTCAACTCCTTTTCCTTTCTAATAGTTATAGGAAAGTACTCTGGGTAGAATTGTACCTTAAATTGTGCCCATGTTTGGATGTTCATGATTGCCAACGTAGCTTTCGACCATCTCCTTGCTTCCCCCTCGAGCATAAAGGCAGTAAAATGAATCTTCACAATCGTTCACCTCCATCACCTCAAAGATATGCTCCAAGGAATCAACCCATGCTTGGGCCTCCATTGGATCAGTGGTGCCTTTGAAAACTGTCGATCCAAGCTTCTTGAACTTCTCAATGCTACGAGTGTTTTGTTGTACTCAGTTTGTTGTGGTGTAATCCCCATTTGAGCTTGTTGTTGTTGCATCATTGCAGCCATCTGTCCCATAGCTTGGTAAATTCCAGCAAGTTGTGGGTTTTGATTGTCATCATTACTGGATGCTGGTACACTTGTATCCACACTACCACCTCTTCTTCTACCAGCCATTTCAAATCAGCTAAGTACCTTCCGAAAGAGAAGACAACATCCAATTTGTTATGAACTAAAATTCCAGATTGTTAGTATTTAATACAACACACAAAAAATTTTAAAATATCAGCACATTGAAAACTTTTAAATATCATAAAAAGTTTATGGAATTGGTTGAATACATAAAACTTAGGCTGTGATACCAACTTTGCCACATCCCAAACTAAAGAGATCTCAAAGGAGTCCCAATAAGTCTAAAATATGACTCTCATCCCATATCCACATGGGAGTGGTAGTCAATACATTGCCAAATAATTGAAAGTATAACTGAGATATGACATTAACTTAAAATAATATCAAAACTAAAAGTCACTACATCTCATAACAATCAAAATAAAGTAAAATATAATAGCTGAAAGAAAATAACTATAGTTGTTTGCTAATTCAAATCCCTAAATAAAATATAGCCTAACAATGGCTAGAAATAAGTTTTGGCATGCAAGCCAATAAAAACGAATAAAATCCCTAATATAGATCCTAATTTTCTTCTTTGATAAAATTAGCATTTTCATCAAAACAATGGTCTACAGCTTGGTCTCCATAGTCCAAATCCTCTTCCTCTAATGTGCCTGAAAATATGGTTGCTTGAAAGCGTAAGCTACACTTAGCCAGTAAGTAAACAAATCGAACAAGTTTTATAATTGAAGTAGGGCCAAGGCCACTCTTCAATAGTAATCCATAATTCCAGTAAACAACAATGTGATCAAGTAATATGAACAGATTAGTGAGTGAACAAGAGGGAGTTAGAGAGGAAGTGCACAGCTCCTCTCCTATAATTAAGGTGGTAATTTTGGTAACTTTCTAATGTCTATCTAATTGGAATGGAAAGGGCGACAGATTTAGATTTGTGAGATTTTTTGTGTGTGTGGTAGAAGAGAAACAAGGAAGAGGAAGAAGGCTGCAACTATTCTGGAGCTTTTGGTTTTGTGCTGAGCATTGTGAAGAAGAAACGTTCTTGCAGATTTTTTGGAAATACTGAGAAGAGATAGGTAACAATGGTTCTTCTCTTGTCATTATCTCATTAGTTGGTTTTCTGTACATAAAAAGTCATAAAGAATATATTTGTGTGAATATGAACATATAGATAGATTATGTTGGTTCGAATGGATTGTGAATTTTGACGTGATAGCCAAGGGTAATCTCCTGTAAATGCCTTATTATTTGTTTTGATTGAATGCCTAATATGTTGTTATGGTGGTTGATCGAATAGCTAACTTTCCTTATTGGGTTGAGCATGGTCATCTATGATGGATTACATGTGAATGATATTGTCTGTGTTTTTGGGTTGAGTTGACATGAGTGATGTGTAGAGAAGGTGGTCTTCGGAAGAGACCTAATTTATGGGTTTCCGCAACTTTCAGCATGCCCCTTGGCATACCGAAGAGTCTTCCGAAATTGCATGGGTAGGGTTCGGCATGCTCCTCGGCATACCGATCTCCCTGTTGAAAAGTCTATGAGTGTTGTTGTGTTCTAGTCTGTTTATTGAAGCAGGCTCTGCATACCGAGAGCTCTGCCAAAACCTCTATGTGTTTTTGGGAGGCTTTTTGGTTGGTTTATTGAAGATCCTCAGTATACCAAAGGGTCTACTGAAACCCTTTGCCACACCTTCGGTAGGGGGTCAGCATACCGAGATTGTAGAAAGTGTGCCTTTGTTGGTGAAATTCTCCAAATAATTTGGTTACATGTTATATAGATGAGATATGCTATTATTATCTAAATTATATATGATGACTGAGGTTTGATGGATATGATGGTTAATATCCATGATTTGATGCCATACGGAAACTGTGTGATGTGAATTATGTATGTGATGAAATCATATGATGAGGATTGAACATGAATACAATGTGTGTGCAATGGGACTCAGTGTTCTGGGGTGAGATGCATAAGAGATGCATGGTATGTGATGAATGGTCTTGTAAAACCAAGTTGTGTTCCGGATTCCGATGAAAGGTGATTAGGTAAGACTATGCATTCATGCATGGTTTTGAAGTGTTATGTGTTAAGGGAGTCTATGGAGAAAGAGTTGGTTGGGTTTCCATTCAAGATGGTACCTAGACGATTGGCATCTACCTTGGATTGAGACTCCCAGAAAGACTAGGGTATGTCCTACACCTTGGGTTGTACTCCCAGAAAATGGCAGAATAAATCATACCTTGGTTGAATTCCTCAAGATGAAGAGGGGATGTGCCGGGCATTCCTTGGGTTAATGAAGTCTCAGAAATCTGATGGAAATGTGACTACAGGTTTAGGCAAGTATTAACAGAAGACGATGCAAATCTCATTCATTGCATAGCTTAAGAAGAATTGATGCATTCTCATACTTTCATGATCATTTTAGGTTCATTTGTTTCCTCTCATTGTCATCACATAAGTATTATATACGCATTTTCATTCATTTACTTTATTTTCCTTGACTTACGAGTTTGATGATGAACTACTTACTACTGAATGCATGTTATAAATGATGTATACTTGTTAATGGTTAATGATGTGAGGCACAGGATTTTGATTACTTGCTGAGCCTTAATAACTCACACCTTCATATGAAAAAATTCCAGGTCACTAAGGATAATGTGGAGCTTTGCTGCTAAACATGGGGGTTGCAATGCTTTCAGATTTGATTATATTTAGTTCATTTCATAGAATTGTATTTGAGAATTTTTGATGTAATAAAGATTAAGGGGTCAAATATTATTCATGTTTTGAGTTGGATGGATGTAATAATGTTGGTTAAAATTATAATTAAGCCTTTCGCATTGATTTTTTCTACTCTAATGTTGATATGTGAATATTGGTTGTTGGTTTGTTGTCAAATCCAAGGGTGGGGTTCAAAGGTCGTACCTCAGGATCTGTGTACGGATATAGATTATCGTTCCCCGGGATCTGGGGCACAATAGATTGGTATCAGAGCACTAGATTATGAACCTAAGGAACTGTAAGGTTCAGTGAACCTTGGAGAAGAGAACATAGAAATATGAATGTAGGAACTACCGGGTTCTTGGTGACATGGCTGCTTCTATGCAAAGAGAGCAAGACGTGAGACAGACCTAGATGACCCAGAGGAATGGCGGGGGTGTTCAATGTATTGAGCGTTTCAAGAAGCTTTCATCACCATCTTTGGATGGTAAGGGAGAACCCATGAGATCTCAGAATTGGATGATGGAGGTTTTGGGTTACAGGGTGCCCAGTAGACCAGAAGATGATTTTGGCAACATTATGCTAAAGAGCGAAGCCTACCATTGGTGGGAAATGGTCGAGAGGACACAAGGAGAGGTATCAGACTGGGAGGAGTTTCGATAACATTTTTTCGAGGCGTACTTCCCGAGTAGCTATCAGCGATAGTGAGCAGCAGAATTCCTAAAGATGGAGGATGGATCATCTACAGTGGCACAGTATGAGCGGTAGTTTGCCACCTTATCGCAATTTGCACCTCATGTGATCATGAATGAGAAGGACAAGGCTGCGAAGTTTAAAGAGGGCTTACTACCGGCAATCAGATCCGAGGTAGTAACTCACGGTTTCAAGACCTACTCAAGTTTTGGAACATGAACGGCAGGTGAAACGGGACAACAACATGTTCAACCAATAGAAATAAAGAGAGCATCAGATCTGACAGAGGGAGGTTTCATCCAAACTAGTAATGGGGAGAGAAACGCCATCGATCTGATAATAGACAAACGTGGCCAATTTCAACGAGGCCATTTTTAGTGGCAGTAGCATAGATTGCAAGACCTTATGTTCAGCAAGCACCTAAAGGGCCATTGATTTGTTACAACTATGGTAAGGAAGGTCACGTGAAGAGACTTTGTTAGAAGCTTATTCGGGTGGAGGGCCAGAGACCAATTGCAGCTCAACCACCTCAGCGAGGCAGAGTTAATGCGATGGCAGTTGAAGTTGCGCCAAGAGACTATGGAGCTTCCAATGCCATGGTGGAAGGTACTTTACACGTATTTCATTCTCCTACACAAGTGTTGTTTGATTCGGGAGGATCGCATTCATTCATTTTTGGTAGTTTTGTGGTTTCCTTGGGTCTTCAACCTTCTGTATTGGATGAGCCATTGTGTGTTGATAATCCAGTTGGAGAGGTAGCTACTTTGCACCATGTGTGTTTGGACTGTGTGGTGAGAGTAGGAGACTTGAACTTAGAAGCTGATTTGATTGTCTTAGACTTGACCGACTTCGATGTCATCTTGGGTATGGATTGGCTTACTATCTATCATGCCAACGTGCATTTTTTTTATAAGGTCGTGGTGTTCGAGTTTTCGGATGGTAGATGTTTGAGAATTTTGGGAAGCCAAAAGGACACCTATTAGATGGATTTCTTGGTTTCTATGGATGTGGGAAAGGAGTTGTCTCTGGAGGAGATTCCCATTGTCCAGTGGTTTGCATTGGTATTTCAAGAGATACCGGGTTTACCGTCTTTAAGGGAGGTAGAGTTTTGTATTGTGCTAATGCCTATCACTTCTCTAATTTCTTTGGTGACTTACAGAATAGCACTGTTGGAATTGCGAGAGCTCAAGGAGCATTTGGATGGTTTGCTGAAATTGGGTTTCATCAAGTCGAGTGTATCATCATGGGGAGCGCCAGTGATCTTCTTGAAGAAGAATGAAGGTTCTTTTCGGCTGTGCACTGATATAGGCAGCTTAACCGGGTGACTATCAAAACTAATGTCACCCCCCGACCTCACAGGTGTACACGTGTCAGCACATGAGCAACCCGGAGTACAAGACCGCGACACTTCACCCTCCAATCACGAACATCCGACGTGGAAAGTCGAGAGGGTGGATAACATCAAATAATTAATACACAATAATTAACACGTAGATCTATAACCTTGCGGAAAATAACATAGGATCGATAACCTGAAGTTTATGACCATCTAGCATCA
>JAUPMG010017613.1:0-15321 GCA_031762675.1 Pachysandra terminalis
TAGTTCAAATTAAAAGTTAGACAAGCTTCCATTCAGAAAAGAAAATGTTACTATGAAGCCACTTCCGCATAGATGCCGTGTTGATGGTCTTGTCCCTCAAAGATTTCTAATAATATAAAAGTCAAACAGAGAGTTGCTCAATGAGCATTAGGCGCTTGTGAAACTCTGGAAAGGGTAGTCGATTAAGTTTATCGGGTAAATGCAAATAATTGAACTTCTTCCTCTGGTCCTCCATCCTCAAGACTTGTAAAAGATGTTGCTCTAGTTTTCTTACTTCTTAGTATGCAAATAATTGAACTTCTTCCTCTCGTCCTACTTCTTAGTTCAAACGATGTTCATGCCAACATTTTGGAAGTTAATTCATATAAAATTGTGTATGGCCATAAAGAAGTTTCCTAGATTGTATGTCGACTCTTTTCACATGAGTTTGCACATCTCTTCTATTTGATTATATTGTGCCATTAATTATCCAAGGAAACATGAACAGAAGGGCTGAATCTACAAGCTTTCCTAGATAGAGCAGGTGATACGATGCATGTACTCACTTGTTGGACAAACGTGGAGGGTGTTACTGATGCTCATGATATTGTAAGATACCCTCAAGAGTTTTAAGTATGGGAGGAAGAAGAAAATTTTGAGACGTGGTGGAATCCGAACATTATTGAGCCTTATGGAAAGAATGCTAGAATTTTTGAAGATAAAGAAAGTCGTGCTAGTGCTCTGTTTATCCAAGGACATGTCCTCGAGCTCTTGTTGTACGTTTTGTGAGTTTTACAAAGGAGATCGTTCAGTCCTTTCGAAGGGACAGGTGTCTAACTTATGTATGTGAAGTTGTGTTTAGCGAGCTCCGCCAAATTTGACTAGCGTCTTTGTGTACTGATGGTTTGAATTTGATTTTGAGGGAAATTTTGGTTCTTTGTATTATTTCTTGTAAAACGGTATGGGGTAAAAAGTAAGAAAAAAATTTCGGCGCCTTAGAATGGAAAATATTGTGGGAAATTTTAACTATTTCAGGGCAAGTTAGAACCGTGTGCATTCTTTGTATGTACAAGGTTTCGTCACAGAATTTTACAAGTAAGGCAATAAACATGCTACGATTGGGGACCCGGTAATTGAGAGATTTGAAAAGATGTTTACCAACTGAAAGGATTCTTCATGTATCTTGGCAAGCATATTGCTAGAATAAATAAAGCACTGCAACTATTCCTTTGAAAATTGTATCGACTGTTACCATTGGGTTTCCATTCAGGCGGAATTCAAAGGTGTTACTAAAATCTTGTAAATAACAGTTGAATATATAGTATATTTAACTAAAATGGAGTAGATGGTTCTTCTCATGGTGGCCCTGGTTGCATAAATCTCGTACACATAGGAATTTGTCCACCCCCCTCCCCACCTCCTACCTACCAGCCTATCTACCTACCCACCTACCTATCTATCTACACACACACTCGCTCATACTTTACTGATCAAAAAGTTTTGTAAATCTTTGACAGTTACGATCTTCACATGAGTCAGAAAGCTATAAAATTCTGTTTTAAAAGGGAATGAGGCTAAGAAAAATCCTGTTGGTTGGAGCAACTGCACAATGAAGCTGTGGTACAATGCAAAGTTAATTGTTGATTCGACACAAACGGAAAGGAGTTTAGGTCGAATAGGTAACGCAGATCAAAAAGGGGAAAAGCATGTATAGATTTTTTTTCTCAGAAACATGAGATAATTTACAGTTTTGAAAGATTTTACAGCTAGCTATATTCTTTTCTTTTCTCTTCGTTTCTTTTTTTCCTTTATGGTTTTTTTTAACACACATTTCAAAGCTAGTTTCTTTTCTTTTTTCCTTTTCGGATTCATGTCTAAGAAATTTAGCAAAAGTTTTACGCCGGCTGCCAGCCCGGGTAAAGGAGGAGGGTTGCGTCAGGTTGGCAGCCGGCATAAAACTTTTGCTAAATCTCTTAGATACGAATCCTGAACCATCATAGTCTCAATCTTATGCTAGGGCGTTCTCAGGAAACAACGTGCTGCAACGGAACCCGGTTGCAATGATAAGTGAGCAAAGGCTAGCAAGGGTGTCCGCAGTAAACGATGCATTGCAACAGCGTCCAGATGCAATGATAAGTAGGCAAGGGTTCTCGTATTGAAGTGGATGGATACGAGTGAAGAAGCTAGTTCAAGAGAGTAGGATTCACCTAGCTACTTGGACTGTAAGGACTTTGACAGGGAAGAGGTTAGAGTTAGTAGATGTGATGAAGAGAAGGAGAATCAATATAATGTGCCTTCAAGAGACAAAATGGAAAGGAGATAAGGCTGAAGAGGTTGACAAGTATAAACTTTGGTTTTAGGAGAGATTATTAACATTATGCACTCCAAGTAGGACTTGAAGAAAACAGTAAAAAACAATTTTGGGAAGAAATTGAAGGTTTAAATCAAAGAATCCATAATGAAGAGAAATGAGTTATGTTCGAGGGTGGCATTGTTAGAGGAGGGGGGGGGGGGCTGTCATCGGCAAGCAAGTAATATCTGCTGGGAAGGAAAATGCAGGGAAGCTGCTTTCAGATCATCTCAGGAAAAGGGATGGCCAGATTCAGAAGGTCTATGCTCGGATAAGTCCGCGGAACGAGAGGGGTTCTGTGAGAGAATTTTCAGTACAGACAGGATGGGTCAAGGTGGTGAGATGCAAAGCATAGAAGCCGATGTGGTGCAGGAGCCAGAAGCCGCATCCTTGGAGGACTCTGTCCGCAAGTGTCAGAATCTGAATCCAGTGCAGACCTTCAATGATTGCTTTGACAAACTGAGTGCAGGCTGTCCTTTCCACTCGTCTGGTCGTCCTTCTTGCTCTAGTCCATGCCATGCTTCTTCGGGTAGGCCTCAACATTCTTTGCGTAAGACTGAGTCTTCAAATTTCTCTATGGATTCTTTTCATGCTAACAGTTTCCTTGCATCACCGATTGTTTCTGATGTTCTTGATCCTTTAAATGCTAAAAAGCCTCAAAGGCTGGCTGTTTCGGACCACTGTTACCCTAATTCAACAAGATGTGGGTGGGGGAGGGTGTGATAAGGTGGTGGTAGAAGGGCTGGGTGATGGTGAAGGGGTTATAATCCAGAAGCAGTCTTTGGATGTAGGAATAGAATCGGTAGCGGTTGATCGGGTGTCCGATGGTCAAGGGGAGAGAGAGGAGGGGGAGTTGGATAGGATGGTCATTTTTGCATCTAGGATGTTGGATCAGGTCTAGGATGGTAAGGGCAAGGGTTATCAGTTCAGGAGGCAGTAGATACTTTTAGGGCTAGGTCTGAGGGCATAGAGGAAGTTATCCAAAGGATTTGTTTTTGCGTCTAGGGTGTTGGATCAGGTCCGAGATGGTAAAGGCAAGGTTAAGGGTCATCAGTTCAGGAGGCAATAGATACTTTTAGGGCAAGGTCTAAGGGCATAGAGGAAGTTATCCAAAGGAGATTATAAGTTGGAAAATTAGGGGCCTTGGTAAGGCAGAGAAGAAGAGGGCGGTTAAGGATTTGTGTTCGAATGCCAATCCTGATATCCTGGTGCTTATTGAAACTAAAAAGAAGGTGATTAATCAGGAGATGGTGAGGCGTCTTTGGGGTGATCGAGACCATAGGTGTGAGTTTTTGACTTTGATTGGGGCTGCGGGAGGCATTCTATTGGTGTGGGATATGGATTCTTTGGATGGTGGAGAGGTGTCTCGGGGACGTTTTAGTTTTTCCATCAGCTTAGAAGCTGGATTGATGGTTTTGTGTGGGCTCTTTCTGCGGTATATGATCCTAATAGAGTGAGGGATCAAGCGACCTTTTGGGGGGAAATCAGGCACCTAAGAGGATAGTTTGATGAGGTTTGGTGTTTGATAGGGGATTTTAATGTGTCTCGTTTTGTTAGTGAAAAGAGTGGAGGTGTGGCTAGAGATACTAGAAGTATGAGGAAATTTTTGTTTGTGATTAGGGAGTGTGATCTGGTGAATTACCCGTTGAATGGGGGTAAATTTCGTGGTCTAATGTTGTTGTAGACTGGACAGATTTTTGGCTTCCATTGGTTGGGATGAGCACTTTGCTTTCACTAAACAGTGGCTTTTGGCTAAAATCACCTCGGATCACTGGCCAATCTAGATTAGTACTGCCTCTAGCCAGAGAGGGTCGGCTCCCTTTAGATTTGAGAATATGTGGCTTTTCCATCCTAACTTTAAGGAGTCGATTCAGTCTTGGTGGGAGGAGTGCATTGGGGCGAATTCATGGTGGACTGGGTTCAAGCTCATGAGAGGGCTTAGAGGCTTGATAGGTAGGATTAAGAATTGGAATAAGGAGGTTTTTGGTATCATTGGGGAAAGGAAGAATAGACTTTTGGGTAGGGTAGTGGAGATTGATCATGGGATGAGATCCCTAAGTAGAGAAGAGGTAGAGAGGAAGGTAAAGGAAGAGTTGTAGGAAGTCTTGAAACAAAAGGAAATCAGTTGGAGGCAAATATCCCGTGTGAAATGGTTGAAGGAAGGAGATGGGAATACAAGTTTTTTCATAAAATGGCCAATGGGAGAAGAAGGAAGAATGAAATGGTATCTTTGAAAGTTGGTGATGAGGGAGTGGAGTTTGAGGAGGAGATCATTTCGGCTTTGTCTGAGTTTTATTCTCGATTGTATAAATCGAAAAAATTTGACTTTGTGATGAAAAGTAGAAGCGAGGGACAGTTTGGTGAGGAGAATAGTCAGTGGCTGGAGAGGGACTTTGAGGAGGAGGAGGAGATTAAAGCTGTTGTTTAGGAGTTGGTGGGGGATAAGGCTCCAGGCTCGGATGGTTTTACGATTTGTTTTTTTTTTCCAGAAAAATTGGGAGGTGATCAAGGATGATCTTAAGAGAGTTTTCATTGAATTTTTTGAGAGTGGGATTGTCCATAGAGCTACAAATGCATCGCTTTTGGTTCTTATCCCCAAGATGCCTTGAGATGAAGAAATTAAGGATTTTAGGCCTATCAGTCTAACCACCAGTTTATATATGATCATCGCCAAGGTCTTATCGATTAAGTTGAGATCGGTGCTTCCCCCGTTGGTTTCTACCTAGCAGAGTGCCTTTATAGAAAGGTGGAGGTATTATTTTCAAAAATTATTAAATGGTGAGAGTAGAGATAGGTGTTTGTTGGATTAGGATGTGGTTATCGGAGATGCAAATGAACATTGCTATGTTCGTAGAATTAAGATCTCTAAAGTGAAGGGAGCTTTAGCCAAGGTGAAAATAGGAAAGGCTTTAGGACCCAATGGTATTCCAATTGAAGTATGGAAATGAATGGGAGAGATCAGTATACTATGGTTGACCAAATTATTTGAGGAAATTTTCAGCACTAGAAAAATGCCAAATGCTTGATGAAACAAAGGTTAAGAAGAATAACCCAGGTTTCGGAAGTCAATTTGGCTTCATACTAGGGAGGTCTATCATTGAGGCGGTCGTTTTACTTAGGCAATTAATGGAGAAGTTTAGAGAGAAGAGAGATCTTCACATTGTTTTAATTGATTTGGATAAACATATGACAGAGTCCTTAAAGAGTTAATTTGGTGTTTGAGCAAGAAAAGTGTACCAACCAGATACATCGAGATAATAAAAGACATGTATGATGGAGCAATAACTAGGGTGAGCGTTGTAGGTATCGAGACAAATGAGTTCCCAATAAAGTTGAATTTACAACAAGATTCAGCTATGAGTCCCTATCTTTTTGCTTTAATTATGGATTAATTAACCACTTGGATTTAGGAAGAGGTGCTTTGTGTATGCTTCTTGCAAATGATGCAGTTTTAGCAGACCAAACTAGAGAGGGAGTAAATGAAAATTAGAGTTATGGAGGGAGACCTTGCAATCAAAAGGTTTTAGAATAAGTAGAAGTAAGACCAAGTACATGGAATGTAACTTTAGCACTAATATCAATAGAAGTGAAGCAACAGTAAGAATTGAAAATCAAGCGATTCCAAAAAGTAATCAATTTTGTTATTTTGGATCAATTCTCCATAAAGAGGATAATATTGATTAGGATGTTGCTCGTAGAATTAGAACTGGATGGCTACGATGGAGAAGTACTTCTAGAGTGTTATGCGATCGACATGTGCCAATCAAATTAAAAGGAAAATTTTATAGGATATAATGTATGGATTAGAATGTTGGGCAACAATGAAGCAACATATGCATAGGATGAACGTTGTTGAGATGGATGTATGGGATGGAAAGACATGGTGAGCAATGGACTTATTAGAGGTTGTTTCAGTGTGGCACAATTAGGAGATAAGATAAAAGGAAAGTAGATTAAGATTGTTTGGGCATGTAAAGCGAAGACCCGGGGAAGCAACTGTGAGAAGGTGTGAGAGAGAAATTATTGAAGGTTCTAAGAGGGGAAGAGGAAAACCAAAAAGAACTTGGATAGAGTAGATCAAAAAGGATTTGCATACTAGTAACCAAACTGAAGATATGGTTTTGGACAGATTGGGATGGAGGAAAACATGATTCTTGTTGTCGACCCCAATTAGTTGGGATCATAGTTTAAAGACTCGGTTTCGGATCGGGGATCATCCCGGTCCGATCCCGAGTTGGATCGCCAATCCAACTATGATCAGACGATCCGAACAATCTCAAGAAAAAAAAAGCAATTTCAATAACTTAAGGGGGGTCAAAATGTAATTTTCCCAACTTCTTTCCTATCCCCAAATACTTTTTATCCCCCAAATCGTCTCTAAAAGGTTTTCAATCAACGAGAAGCCATGAGAAAAGGAAAAAGAAGTCGATCCGAAGAAGAAAAAGAAGAAGAGCTGAAGAAGAAGAGGTCGATCTGAAGAGGATAAAGAAGAGCTGAAGAAAAATAAGAATAAGAAGCTGGTGCTGACTGCTGTAAGAAAAATAAGAAGAAGAAGCTGGTGCTGACTGCTGCTGTAAGTCCCTCTCTCTCTCTGAAACTTCTCTCCTAAGTCCAAAGTGCTGTCGTGTCGAGCAAGGAAGCAAAGGACGAGGTTGCATGGCAGAAGCTTGCCGAGATGGAGGAGTTGGATGAGGCGAGGTCGAAGCTTCGGGAGACCGAGAACCATCGAACTCTCTTGAAGTCTGAAAACAATCTCTGAATCTGAAAATCTCTCTCTCTCTCTCTCTCTCTCTCTCTCTCTCTCTCTGGAGACTTCTCCATTTTGACCTCTCTGTTTTTACCTAGAAACTTCATCATGTTGTTTGTTTTTTTTGTTTTTTTTTAAACTTGGATCGGACTATCCAAATCACCGATTCTGAGATGGATCGTCAGGATCGGACAATCCAACTTGGAATCGGACCAAGTCAGCATATTTTTAGGTTTTTTGGGATCGTTTTTGGATCGGGGATCGCCCCGGTCCGATCCCGAGTTAGATCATCCGATCCAGATCGGGATTGGATGATCCTTTACACCATGGTTGGGATAAGGCATTTGATGATGATGATTTCAAAGCTAGTTTATGGACAGCAATTAGAACATCCTTTGCTAGTATTTTGTTTTTCCTAGACTAGAAGAGAAAGGAAGAAACTAATTTATTCTATGCATCATGTGGGAATAAAAATTTCAAATAACATACATAATTCTATCAAATTAACTAAAAAATTCCAGAAGATAGCAACAGGCTGGAAATAATTATCAAAACTATATATTGAAGTACCTTAGGAAGGAAAACACAACGCTTAAGTTGGAGATTGAGAACATCAGGCAGTGTTCGCAGCTTAATGCAACGGGTGGCATCAACTCGTGTCCCACATGACTCGCAAAAATATTGATTGTCCCCCTGTAGGTATTCCACACTAAGGTAATCATCTAAACTCTCATCTAAATTTTTCAAACCCTTGATATTTAACTCAAGCTCATAAAAATCTTCCTTCTTCGAAGAAGTTTCAGAATCCTTTCCACAGTTTGAACACCTAAAAGAGACGGAATGTAGTTAAAGTTTTACCCATCACTAGAAAAAAATAGATAACTGAACAGGTAAGCAACATCTAACGATGACAGAAATAAAGTATAACTCAAAAAAGATTCTTATGATCTCCTTCATTAAGATAAAAAAAAAAAAAAAGGATGTATACAAAAGTATAATACACCTGAATAATGGTTTTGAGGCTAAAAATAACAATTCATATTAATGCGGAAAGAAAAAACAAATAACGACAATTATCAGGTGATCATTAATTTATAGAAACGGAAAGACAAAACATAGGGTGATACAAAGAACATCAGACAAAGGTACACATGAAAACAGTCCCAGAAGCTGGGTAGAAACCATTTAATTAATAACAATTAGCCTTATCCAACTTGTCGGTTTGGCAAAGGCTAGTTAGAAAATTAAAATCAGATATTCAACAATTACTTGTCAGGGTTGTCCGAATCAGAACAATTTCGAACAATTCAAGCCAAATTGTTAGTTGCCCACTGCATAACCATCTACCCTATCAAGTAATTATGAATCCATCTAATCCCGTGCTTCCCACAACTCACGCATAAACTTTCCACTTTTTTCCCTCCTTTGTTTTGACTATATTGTCATTGCCAACTTTTTTCCCTACTCGTTCTTCCTATTTGCTTACTCGTATACCTCACATCCCTTTGTCTCATCACACTGTGACACTTCTACACACAGTTTTAAATTTTGATTTTGAGGGAAATTTTACACATTCAAAACAGGGAAGTTTTGGGGGAAATTTTTCTCTTTAACCAATTTTCCTATTGAAGATCATATAAAAAGTTTAATATAAGGGAAAGGAAATTCCACTAAATTTTGAAAATTTAAAACCATGTTTTCTCTTAAGACTATTGATACCGAATGAAGTCTTCTGATACTTTTGAAAATGAAAGTAAGAGAGGTGCTCACCTCTGAGTCATCGGGAGAACTTCAGTACATTCAAGAAAAATTGGTCCCAAAGGGCACGGTTCTAAATGCAAGGTAAAACCTTCATACAGTTACTTGCATGGGACAAACCAACCTTTGTCTGAAAAATGGTCAGCACATAGAGATCCATTCGTTTTCAAGATAAAGAAAATACAAATTTAGCATTGTGAGAATGGGAGAGTTTCCTAAAGGCCGAATATTGTTCAACCATGTAGTTATCCTATAGGTCCCACTTCAAAGAGGTTAGTAAATTTATGATTAGCAGCCCATCCATGTAGTTATCCTATAGGTCCCACTTCAAAGGGGTTAGTACTTTTATGAATAGCAGCCCATTGCATGGACACATAAGGTCTAAATGTTGATATTACAATAAATGTTACAACAGAAAAATAATCTAACCAAGTAACTCTGACTAATAACCACACAACTGTTCCTGGATGGCTCAAGTCGTCGCCCAATCCTAACTGGGGTGCAGGAAATACTATTGCTCCATCACAAAATACTAGTTCCAACTCGTGGTGTGATAATATAAATCAATACAGCCACCAAAGACCTTCTGGTAACTATCAAAACCACTCGAGTAGACAAGCATACAAAAATGAGGATATTCTGAATGTAGGTATTATTTGTGACTACATATAGCTTTTTACCACATGATCTACATTAGATGTATAAGTACAAGGTATGCTGGATTTTCTTTTATGAGATCTCTAATTTCTCTAAAAGGCAAGATTAAATGTTGGAACCATGAGTCTTTTGTAAGAAAGGTGTGTCTGATGAAATTGAAGAGTTCGATTTGTGGGAGCAGCAAAGGGGGCTTTCTGAGAAATCTAAAAAGGTAGAGTTGGATTATATTTTGAGACAGGGGAAAATTAGTTAGAGACTGAAGTCGAGGGCTACATGGATTAAGGAAGAGGATGGGAATACTAGGGTTTTTCATAAATTGGCTAATGGAGACAGAAATCTAAAGTAAATGTCAATACTAGTGCAGTAGATGGGGTGAGGATTGAAGATGTGGGTGGCATCACGGAAGCTATGAAGGAATTTTATTGTAATCTTTATGCTTCGGAACAGGAATTGGTTTCAGTCATAGGAATGTTCCTGGAGATGCAGGCTGAATGATTGGAGACCTTTTGAGGTAGATGAGGTGAAGGAGGCTATTATGTGTATGGAGAGCGATAAAGCCCCAAGTCCAGATGGTTTTACTTCGGCATTTTATCAAGATTGTTGGGAGGTGATTAAAGAGGATCTTATGGAGGTGTTTACTGAGTTATATAATAATGGTGTGGTTAATAAGATTACTAATGAGACCTTCCTTGTGTTGATTGCAAAAATATCAGGGGCCAGTGAGCTTAAGGATTTTAGACCCATTAGTCTAATTACCAATCTCTATAAGATCATAGCAAAGGTTCTGGAGGAGAGGGTCAAAGGGGTGATTGGAGGATTAATTTCTTCAAATCAGTCTGTGTTTATTGCAGGGAGGCAGATTTTGGATAGTGTTTTGGTGACGAATGAGGTAATTGAGGAAAGCGAAAGGAGTGGTAATTCAAGTCTAATATGTAAATTGGATTAGGAGAAGGCTTATGATAGGGTTGAATGGGGGTTCATTAATTCTATGTTAGGGTAGAGGGTTTTGGACATAGGTGGAAGAAATGGATTTTCTCTTTAATGGGAGTGCTTATGGTCATTTTGAGTCCTATAGAGGAATTAGACAAGGTGATCCTCTTTCACCTTTTCTCTTAACTTTTTAGAGGGGGATGTCTTGAGTAGGTATTTTTCCTCAGTAGAGAATATGGGTCTTATTAGTGACTTTTTGGTATGGAGGAATAAGGTGCATGTATCGCATTTGTAATATGATGATGCTACTATTTTGTTTTTTGAGGCAGTCAAGGAGCAGGCGTATTGGATAAAGGTTATTTTGAGATGTTTCGAGATGGTGTCTAGTCTTAAGGTTAATGTGGAGAAGTCCATCATTACTGGGTTTCATGTGGAGCTAAGTAATTTACAGCAATTTGCGGATTTTTTTGGGTATCGAGTTATTGACCTGCTAATTAGATATCTTGGGTTACCGTTGGGGGACAGTGCCAGATAGTTTTCCTTTTGGTAGTGTCACTTTGATTCAATCTATTTTAGTCAGTCTTCCTATTTACTTTCTTTCAATTTTGCATGCTCCAGTGAGAGTAGTTAAGGCCCTGGAGAAAGCCCAAAGGGAATTCTTGTGGGAGAGAAGGGATCTTTAAATCAATTGAACAGTTTCCTGAATGAGCTCATGGAACCGGCGGTCAATCTCTTGATAGGGCTTAGGGGAGGAAATCAGAATCCTCTCAGAAAGATCTATGTTCATAGAAAACTGCAGAGGAAATCCGAGTCCTCTCTCTTTGATCCCCCCTCCTCCCTTTCTCTCTCTTCCGTAAAACCCTTTCTCCCTCTCCATCTCTCATCGTCTCCCTCTTTCCTGTTTGCGTCTCTCTCGCTCTCTCCTTTTCTCTCTCTCTCTCTCTCTCTCTCTCTCTCTCTCTCTCTCTCTCTCTCTCTCTCTTCTTCCCCTTTTTATTCTCATTCCTCCTCTTACCTACTCCTCCGTCCCTTGTTTCTGTTTTTGTGTCTTCGTCTTCCACTATACCAACACAACAGACAATAAAGTTGAGTGAGTTGTTAGCTTGAATGAAGAAGGCGACGAGACAAGTCCGAAGGGTGGAAGACAGAGATCTGTGTTGAAGGTTTTACAGATAAGCAAAATCGATGGATGAGGATAACAAAACGTTGTGGGGCTCTGTCTAGCTGGCAGATTCTTCGAAATGAAGAAATGTTTTGGTTGCTTCGCAAAATAGACAATCTGTGCATCAAAGATGATGGTTATGGGGTGCTTGGGTCGTCTAGGGTTGTAGGCAGAGCTTTACTGCTAGAGCTCAAGAAAAATGGTAGAGGTGCCTTTGTGAAATTGTCGACATATGCTAAAGATGCTCGACAATGTTCACTTTTCTTTCCTAAAGGTCCGAGAAGAAGTGGTTGGGTGTATTTGAAGGAGATGATTCAGGAGGTTTCTGAGGTGGGCTATTTAGAGGGAGATGGAGATAAGTTGCGTCTTGATGGGATGGAGAAGGGAGATCCCTGTGGTGGGGTAGTTGGTTTGGTAAATGTTTAGGATGGAGAGGCAGTTGTTGATTTTTGGACGAATAATTTGGTTTCTTGTCGGGTCGACAACCTCGGCTGGTCTCCGGTAGTTGCGGCTTGTCCCAATGATTCAAAGTGGGTATGGGCGATTTGCTGTAAGGCTTCAAAACACATCAGGAACTGGAAATCGCTGGTGGCTTCTTTGAAAGCTTGCTATCTTGAGATTGGCGTTGGTAACCCAGTGACTCTTGACGAATTCAGAGCTATTTTGTTTGTGAGTAATGAGAAGGATTTCAAATCGGTGTTGTCTAAGAAATCGGTTACTTGCGAATCTGATTCGGAGGTGACTTTCTCCAAATGGCCGTTGGGGGAAGGAGTTAGTTCAGGCCCTATGAAACCTGATGGGGTGTGGCTGGTTTTAGGAGCGGCGCACACCTTTTGGTTGTGGAGAGTTTAAAGGCTTTGGGAGATTTATTTGGAGGATTCAAAGATCTTGGCAACGTCACTTTGATGGAGAATGGTTTGATAAAAATGGAGATTTGGGTGTTAGAATCCCTAGAGTTATCGTGATGTGGGATGGTTCTAGCAGCTATGAGATTTTTGTGGATATTCCGGCGAGAACTCCAACGGCAATGGGGTTTTTGGGTTTTCCAGGGGGAGCAAGGAAGAAGATGTACAGTCTGTTTTTGGGGCACGTGTCGCTACTGAGGCTACTGATGGTTCTGCAAAAACGCTGAGTCAACAGGGATGTGGGCCCGAGGCATTTTCAAATTCCTTTGGTGGAAAAACCATCCTGCCTAGGCCTAGGTCTGGTGGACCTGACTGTGTTGATGGGGGGAATGGATTGTGGGCCTCTGGGCTTCCTATGAAGGAAATTAATGGAGTGGCTCATTTAGAAATTAGGGCCGGTTTGCTGGGCCCATTGGTGTGTGAGCCTGGTGCGCCCAAGGATAGGAGCCCAAATCAGTATGGAAGGGCTTGGGAGAATTGTTGCTCAGTTCCTTTCTTCTCGGGTGAGCACAGAGGTACTTCGAGTAATAGCGATGAATTGAAGCAGATGATTAGCTCTCAAGTGGAGAAGGTTCTGATTATAAAAATGCTGGAGTTCCGTGAGAAGGATTCTGGAATGGGGTACGTGCTTGATGGGGCTTCTAGTGAGGGCGAGGTGGACTCAACTTTGCAAGTTTGGCGTGGGTCAACGAACAATCCAGACGGAGGAATATTTCCCAGCAGGGTTAGGAATTCTCCAAGCTCGTTTGATGTTGCATCAGATGGTTCGTCGGAGGTGAAGGTAGCTAGCAGTTTTTGCCCCGCGAACTTTGTCAGTGATTTATGCCAATTTTCCGATTTCGATTATTCTCTCAGTTGTCTAGAAAGTCATTCGCATAATGGGATGAATATGATTGTTTCTGAGCTTGAAGCCCTGAATTTTCAATTTCCAGCTTTGGAGGGTGAAGATGTTGCTTTATGCCGGGAGAATAATGCAGATTTGAACGATATGGTCAATGTGATTCCCTTGTTGCAGTGCTCTGGTCACAAATCAAGTGGGACAGATTATTGCGCTCCTTCTACTCGAGTTGATGTCTGCGTTGATACGATTAGGACGAATGGTTCTGTTCCTTCAGGGTTACGTGCAGATCATGCGATTGGGTCCAATGATTTCCTTCTCAGTTCTTTGGATGTTGATAATGCTTTCAGAAACAATGTGGTTAGTTCTATTCCAGGTGAGGATGTTTTTAGTTGCAGTCTTTTGAATGATTCCCCTTCCTTGGATAACACTAACATGAGCTTGCAGGATGGACACTCAGGCTCTTCTCCTTGTGCTAATCTCGTTGATTCTGAATTGTCCAAAGATTGTTCTGATTCTGATGTGAAGGTTGCTCAGTCTTGGCCTCATTCTAAGTTCTTGGAAAAATGCATAGTGTGTGGTGAAAGATAGTGGGACGGGTGATGTTTGGGAAGGTATTGAGACTGTGGCTGCTGATTTTCAAATTCAGGCCTCTAATTCTAATGGTATAGCAGTATCATTAGCTCAAGTCGTATCAGAATTTAGAGAGTGGTCTGAGAGAATGCATGATGTTTTTGATGCTCAGCAAAAGGAGGGCAGTGGTACGCAGGAATGTTATCAGTATCATAGGAGGAAACCTAGAGGGCAGGGTTGGCGAGGGAGAATCGAGTTTCTCAATGAAAATAATTAGTTGGAATGTTAAGGGTCTGGGAGGGAGTGGAAAAAAAAGGGTTGTTAAAGAGTTAGGTAGGCTAGATATTCTTGTGATCCAAGAAACTAATTGGAGAGTGTGTCTAAAAAGATTTAAGGCAGCTTGGGGATTTAAAAACAAAGAGTGGGAGTTTGTTCCTTCAGTTGGTCGGTCGGGAAGTATTTGTATTATTTGGGATGTTGATATTGTTAAGAAAGTGGATGTGTGGAAGGGTCGGTTCTCGCTATCAATTAGATTTAAAAGTGTGGTGGATGGTTTTGAGTGGGTGTTGTCTGGTATTTATGGTCCTAACAAACCTAGGACTAGGAGCCGCTTTTGGGAGGAACTTAGGAGTGAAAGATATTTGGGATCTCCCTTGGAGTTTGGTCGGTGATTTTAACGTCATCAGATTTTCTCATGAGAAGTTAGGAGGTAGTAGAATCACTAGAAGTATGAAGGAATTTGCTGCTTTTATTGATGAGGTAGGGTTGTTTGACTATCCGTCGCAAGGGGGTCTTTTTACATAGTCTAATCTTCAGGAAAGACTTGTGTGTTGTAGATTGGATAGGTTTCTTGTGTCGCCCAGTTGGGAATCCCACTTTCTTCATACTACTATGAGGGTACTGCCTAGACCTATTTCTGATCATACCCCACTTTTGATCAAACACTGATAGAAGCAGTTTGGGTGGTCCCCCTCCGTTTAGATTTGAGAACATGTGGCTCCTTCATCCTAATTGCAAAGATATGATTAGTAAATGGTGGAAATATTTGCCCTCATTGGGGGGATGGGAAGGTTTTAAGTTCACGAGGGCTTTAAAAGAGATTAAAGGCAAACTCAAGGGGTGGAATAAGGAGGTATTTGGATGGATTCCGGATAGGAAAAAGGAGTTGATGGAGAATATTAAAATTTTGGATCGTAAGGAAGGGGATTTAGGTTTAAATGGTGACGACTCAGAAGTTAGGAGAAGGATGAAAATAGATCTTGAGGAGATTCTTAGAAAAGAGGAGATGTGCTGGAGACAAAAATCTAAAGCCCTATGGATCAAAGAAGGTGATGGTAATACAAAATTTTTCATAAAATGGCGAATATTAGGAAGAAAAAAAATGAGATTTCTATGTTGATGACTGAGGCTGGTTTAGTGGAG
>JAUPMG010017623.1:0-15320 GCA_031762675.1 Pachysandra terminalis
TCAGTTATTAACAACCTTAATCTACACATAGGTATGACTTGGAACTTCACTTGGTTCACCAAAGCTCGGACAATTATACTGCTGTGGTTGTACTACTTTACAAGATCGGCCGACCCGATCCCTTTATCTCAGAGGTAAATCCTTTTCTTTTGCTTTCTCTCTCTATCCTCTCTCTCTCTCTCTCTCTCTCTGTATTTGTATGTGTGTGTGATATATATAATCATAATCTCTTTTGCTGTATATGTACAGGTGATGAAAGGAAAGATATGGTCTATTGCTGATTCCAAACAAGAGAAAAATGTGGGAATGATTGATCCAAGGCATATAAAGATGGGAAGGAAGAAGTATTACAGATATGTTGGCTCACTCACCACCCCTCCTTGTACTGAAGGTGTTATTTGGACTATCAACAGAAGGGTATACTTACTACAATCTCTTGAATGAACCTAATTAAGTTAATTGAAATCAAAACAAATCATCTATTTCTTTACAACAATGAGATTGATAATCGCACAAAATTAATCTGAATTGGCTCCAGGTAAGAAATGTAGCAAGATCACAAGTCGAGTTACTGAGGGAAGCCGTTCACGATGTAAGTCATTGATTGTATGCATTAATTTTGAACATCCAATCTTATATCATTACTGATTAAATTTCTTCAATTGCAGTATGCTGAGAAGAATGCAAGACCACTGCAACCGCAGAATGATCGCGGGATTTACTTCTATGGTCCAAGAAGACATTGGCAGGGCGATCTACAAAAAAGACACAATTAATAAAATTCAGATTATTTTTTGTTGCATTACTTCCGATTTGATTCTATAATTATAAGATTATACTGTCATGTCATAGAAACATAGTTGCTTTGTATTAGTATATAAAAGCTAATAATTCTTTCTTGTACTACAATAATATTATGAAATAAAACATATACCTAAACTGTTTTATTTATTTATTTATTATTTTTAATATTATGTTTTTCCTCATAGCAAAATCTAAGATCTGGGGATTAAGAACCTTATGGGTCGTGGGATAAAACATCAAAATCAAACCGGCGGTAGTATTCATAGGTGGGTCCTGATCTTTTTCTACCTTTGCCAAATTCAATGTTTGAAAAACCAGACCGCGCATTGAACCCATTGGGAGGTTGGTCTGGCTAAATTCGGTTCAACCAATGGTTCAAATTTTGATAATCATCGTAAACGGACTTACCTAAAGAAAAAGTAAACAAAATTCAAAATATTTAATTCAATATAGTTGGTTACACTCGGAATTTATTGGTTTTTATTCCGTTTTTACCAGTTCAGATTACTTTATTATAATCAAATCAGACTCGAGTTTCAACTTAAATCATTGAGATTTCTCACTCACCGTTCAACCGGTTGAAGTTAAATCATTGAGATTTCTGATTCACCGTTCAACCGGCTGAAGGGGTTTCAATGGGTCGAATTTGGAACAAGTCCAACAATTCCCAGAATCGAATAGAATGATTCCTAGTCTTATTGATTCTGATTATGGGATGTCACCTTAGTCCTAGAACCCAACCTAGGTAATACACGTTTTAAACGGGTTCCCTCCCGGGTCCTTTTTTTCCCTGTCAGCTGTGTGCGTCTCGGATAGCCGTGTGTCTAATGCAGTATGTAGGTGTGTGAGTATGTGTCTCTTTCGTGAGCTTGCGAGAACTTGCTAGTTCACAAATCTCGTCGAGGACTTTCCGAAATGGTATTATATGCCTAATTCTGACACTCGAGCCAAAAATAATGCTTGTTTGAAGGTACAATGTGCACGATGCATTTTGTTCCGATCTAACACTTCTAAATAATAATCCACAGTCACCTTGACTACATCAAATACCCGTTGAGTATCCACTATTTACTAGATTAATATATTCTGCAAAAGTGTTTAGTAAAAATAGAAGCGAACTCTTTTAATATATTTTATAGAAAATTCTTCGCCACACTACATTCTAACCAATCAAAGAAATAATTGCAAAATTTTTAAACACAAAAAAATATTCTATAATAAAATAGAATCCATTGGCTCCTTGGATATATAGTGAGTATGATTGAATTAAATCTTACAATAAACAGGAACACAATCTTTCATGAAATACGAAACAAAATTTTTTATAAAGAATCCGTGATAAACATAAATAAGATATATAGAGCAAAGAATTCTAAACAAACTGATTTTCTTTAGTTTATTAGCAAATTTTTAGATAACAAAGCGGAAGATTTTTGGATAAGAAGTAGTAGGCTCTGTTGATATGTTACTAAATTTTAGAGTGGTGAGATTGGTTTGTGTGAGGGTAAATAGGGTGGGTTGGCCTGAGTTCTATTCAGTTTGGGTTCGGTCCGAACTAAAATCAAATAGCTCAAACTGTCCAATTTGAACACAAGCTAAATCTATTGAGCAAGAACTTAATTTGTTGCCGCATGCTAAAAAGGCGAAGAAAATGTTAAAAAGGAGAATAGATCAAAGAAGAAACTATATTTTCGACGGTAACAATTAGATGACGCCAAACGGTAATGTATGCAAAAATAAGCATATTATATATATTTTTGTTATATATTTGCTTCAATAACGAATGCATATTATATTATATAAGATAAAACAATCCACGTAATTGTTAAGTTATTGGCATTCATGGCAAGAAAATTTATGTTCAAAACAAACTCAAGAATCAAGCCAAGATCCACGTGCATTCTAATTTACAGATTTGGTTTCTAATCAGTTTAGAAAGAAATATGTTTTTTGTTCAACTTATTCAAAACAGTTAAGAATGCTTTTCTAATAAAGTTGGATTTTTTCTCAAATTAATTAGATTAGTTTCTATTTTTTCTTTCTCAAATTAATTAGATTAGTTTCTATTTTTCAAAAACAAGGAAAGCTGGATTGCTTGAGGAGTTGCCGCTTTGAGATTAGAAACATTCATTAAATTAGATTGAAGATATGGAAGATACTTCAATAGTTTAGAGGAGTTTCTAAAACAGGGAAGAAAATATTATGTTTTGGAAAAATAGAATATTGCCCACGTTATAGAATGGATTCGGGTGGCTGATCTATATGTATCCCTGACCTATTGCATAACGATTAAATCCTTGGGCGTTCAAGATCATAACTTTCAGTTATCATTATTGTTTTGTTCTTCGGGAGGAAGAACTTGAAGTCTTCGGGAGAAGATCATCTGCGAGTTGAAGGGAGTTCAAGTATCCAGACTTTGAAGACGAGTGATGCTCGCTGAACAAGTCCAGAAGATGATTCAACACAACGTCGACAAAAATTAAGAGGGAGTCTTTATTTTGTGTAAGTTCCGATTAGTGTTTGTAATCTTTTGATCTTAGCGGATTGTTCAATATCTGGGCGTCGCCCCGAGGAGTAGGGTAAAACCGAACCTCATAAAAATTGCTTGTGTTGTTTATTTCATTATGCTTTAGAAAATTCCAATTAATCTAATAATTTACAATAATTGGGTAAATTGTTAAAAATCGGATCTAACAATTGGTATCAGAGCGGGTCACTAACAAGTTTGGTGAGATTTTGGGAGAAGATCTGTATTTTTGTAGGCAATGGACTTTATGTGAGAAGGAGGATCTGTTTCACGGCCTTCACTGTTGGATGGAACAAACTACTCATATTTGAAAGCTCAGATGAAAGCATTCATCAAAGCAATTGATGAAAAGCATGGCGAACTGTTCTGACACGCTGGACACATCCTACCACCACAGATGATGAGAAAAATGTCATTCTCAAATCTGATGAGACTTGGACTGTTGATGAAGACCGTTTGGCCAACAACTCAAAAGCTTTGAACGCCATCATCAATGGTGTTGATGCTAATCAATTCAAGTTAATCTTTACATGTGAATCAGCTTTGGATGCATGGAACATCTTGCAAACTACTCATGAAGGGACCACAGTCGTAAAGCACTCAAAGTTCCAGATGTTGGCTACCAGGTTTGAAGATTTGAGGATGCTTGAGAATGAAAAAGTTGCTGATTTCAACTCTAAGCTATGTGACATAGCTAATGAGGCCTTTGCTCTTTATGAAAAATATTCGGAAACAAAGCTTGTAAGAAAAACCTTAAGGTCATTACCAGAAAGATTTTTATATAAAGTCACGGCCATTGAAATAGCTCAAAATGTGAGCAATATAAAATTGGATGAGCTCATGGGTTCACTACAAACATTTGAGATGAATCTGAAGCAAAACAAAAAGGAGAAAAGCATTGCTTTTCAAGATAAAGCTCACAGTCCCACTGAAGAAGAAGAGCCTGATGACAAAGAAGATCTATCTGAAGCTCTTGCTCTGCTAACCAAGAACTTCAGCAAAATTCTGAAAAAGATGAACAGGAGGAGTACAACACCTAATTCTGGAAAATTCAACAATTTTCAGAAAAACAAGGCTGCTACTAACCCTTTTCATGCTAAGAAAAGAGAGAAATGAATGCAATGCAACGAATGTGAAGGCTATGGTCACATTCAAAGTGAGTGTGCAATTACACTCAAGAAAAAGGGTAAATCCTTAAACACCACCTGGAGTGATGAGGAGTCAGAAGGAAGCCAAGAAGATGATGTAGAGCATGTGAGCAATCATGTTGCACTGAATACTATCACAAGTCAAGAAGCTTCTAACTGTGATGTTGTAGAAAATGTTGCAACAAGCTTGACATATGATGAGGATTCCAAAGCTGATTCAGAATCTGAGCACAACAGCAATGATGAAGACCTGGGCATTGGTGCTATTCAAAAGGCATACAAGGAGATATACAACATGTGGATTAAGGTCTGCAAAAAGAATAAGACTCTTGAAGAGCAAACTGTTGAACTTATCAAAGAAAATGAGATAATAAAGAAGGCTGCAATATACTATGAACACCTTGCTGCTGAAAAAGAACAGAATCTTCAGGAAACCAGGACTGAACTGAGCAATCTTCAGAAAACCTTTAAAATGCTCAACTCATGCACTGTCAAGCTGGATCACTTACTTTCCCTTGGAAGTCTAGTGGTGATCATCATTGCATTGGCTACATTGGTGAAGGTTCCACCTCAAGGACAGCTTTTGTAAAAGCATCACCAATACCAGGATCAAGCTCTCTTTGGTAAGAATTATGTCCCTTTGATCTCTAGGCATAGCTCATATGGTTTTATTCCTGTTTGTCATTACTACAATTTTTCTGGACATATTCTTCCTAGATGCTTTAAATTTCTTAGAGCATTGAAGAAGGGCATGTTTGTCAATCAACCAAGAATGACATCTAATCTGAAAACTGATTTGAAGAAAGGTTTATCAAAGAAAATCTGGGTAAGAAAATCTGAACTTAGGAGTTTTGTTGCTTATACTTCTCTAAAGGCATGCACTACTAACTCTTGATATTTTGATAGTGGGTGTTCCAGACATATGACAGGTGAAAAGAATATTCTGACATACTAACAAAGTTGTTCCGTTGGACATGTAACCTTTGGTGATGGTGCCAAAGGACATATTCTTGGAAAAGGAACACTTGGTGTAGATGGGCTTCCAAGGCTGAAGAATGTGTTGGATGTGGAAGGACTAAAGGCTAATCTAATCAGCATTAGTCACCTATGCGATCAAAAACTGTTTGTTAGATTCACTATGGACAAGTGTCAAGTGTTTGACAAAAATAAACATTGTGTTTTGGAAGGATCTAGATCTTTAGACAATTGTTATATGTTATTGCACTCACACACATGTCACAAATCCTCTTTTGGTGAAATAGAATTATGGCATCAAAAGCTGGGTCATTTGAATTATAAAAATCTGACAAAAATTGTGAATACAGGTGCTATTCGAAGAGTCCCTAATCTTTGACAAAAGCAACCAGGTGTTTGTGGACCATGTTAGTTCGGCAAGCAAGTAAAAACAACTCATAAAGTGGTACAACAGATTACTACAACAAAGGTGTTGGAGCTACTACACATGGACCTCACGGGACCAATACAGGTTGAAAGCACAGCTAGTAAGAAGTATATTTTTGTATGTGTGGATGATCTATCCAGGTATACTTCGGTGGATTTTATTAGAGAAAAATCTGACACTTTTGAGGATTTTAAAAAACTGTGCATTAAACTTAAAAATGAAAAGTATTGTAACATTGGAAAAATAGTAAGAATTAGGAGTGATCGTGGTAAAGAATTTGAAACTCTATTTTTACTGATTTTTGCAATGAGCATGGCATAGGCCATGAGTTTTCTGCACCAAAAACACCTCAACAGAATAGTGTTGTTGAAAGGAAGAATAGGACTCTTCAAGAGATGGCTCGGGTAATGTTGAATTCCAGAAAGCTCACCTTAAGGCTTTGGGCTGAAGCCATCAACACTGCTTGCTACACTGTCAACCGAGTCTATCTAAGACCAGGTACAACTAAAACTCCATATGAAATCTGGAAATGTAAGAAACCTAACTTGAGTTATTTCCATATATTTGGTTGTGTTTGTTATATTCTTAAAGAGAGGGACTAGCTAGGTAAGTTTGAAGCTAAAAGTGATAAAGGAGTTTTTCTTAGATATTCTAATAATAGCAGGGCATATCAGGTTTACAATCTGAGAACCCAGACTATTATGGAATCTGCCAATGTTGTGATTGATGATTACAAGGATTTTTCAGATCTATCCAAGGAAGAAGCTATAACCAGCTTCACTGAGGAAGTTGAAGAACAGGAAGGAGGTTTGTTCCCTGAGATAAGCACTGTTAGCAATAATTCTGGAAATCTGCTACCTGAAAAAGCTACTACTGAGAATGATGTTTCTGAAGATATTGTAACAACTTCTGCAACAGAACAAGCAGTTACAAAGCCTTCTGCAATAGAACCAACAGATACAGAGCCTTCTACAACAGAACCTGCAGATAAAGTGAATGGAATTTTTGACATTGCTGATCCAATTAGAAGAGGACCAACATCCAGAACTCAAAAAAACCATCCCACTGATGAGAGATCATTGGAAAAATTAATGATGGAAGGCGTACAAGAGACAGGCCGAGAGTGAATTACAGAGACATGGTTAGGTATGTATGCTTACCTCTCAAATTGAACCAAAAACTATTAAAGAAGCTTTACTTGATGAATATTGGGTGTCTGCTATGCAAGAGGAACTAGAACAGTTTGTGAGGAATGATGTGTGGACTCTAGTGTCTAGACCTAATGATTCCAATGCTATTGGTACCAAATGGATTTTCAAAAATAAATCTGATGAATTTGAGAACATTACCAGGGATATGACTAGGTTAGTTGCTCAAGGGTACACCCAAATAGAAGGCATTGACTTTGATGAGACCTTTGCACCCGTTGCTAGGCTTGAATCAATTAGGTTGTTGTTAGCCATAGCTTGTTTATTAGGGTTCAAATTGTACCAAATGGATGTTAAGAATGCCTTTCTAAATGGGATTTTGAATGAGGAAGTGTTTGTAAAGCAACCTAAGGGCTTTGTAGATCCTCACCACCCCAATCATGTGTATAGATTGAAAAAAGCTTTGTATGGGTTGAAACAAGCTCCTAGAGCTTGGTATGAGAGATTGACAAGTTTTCTAGTTGAAAAATGATATAAGAGAGAGGAAGTAGATAAAACACTGTTCATTAGGAGGTACAAAACTGGGATTATTACTAAAATTTATGTTGATAATATTGTGTTTGGTTACACCTCTTAAGGGAAAATAGATGAATTTGTGAGTCAAATGAAAAAAGAGTTTGAGATGAGCATAGTTGGTGAACTGAACTATTTTCTTGGATTGCAAGTTAAGCAACTTGTGGATGGGATTTTTATCTCACAAAGCAAGTATACACGAAACCTTGTGAAGAAATTTGGTTTAGAGAATACCAAACATTTGAGCACTCCCATGGGAACCAATGTGAAATTGACTAAGGATGAGAGTGGCACCTCTATTGATCTTAGTTTGTATAGGAGTATAATTAGAAGTCTTCTCCACTTAACTGCTAGTAGACCTGTCATTTGCTTTAGTGTGGGTCTGTGTGCTAGATTCCAGTCAAATCCAAAAGAGTCACACTTAGTTGATGTGAAAATGATCATAAGACATGTTAGTGGGACTACTGATTATGGATTATGGTATTCTAATGACACTAACTCAAGTCTTGCAGGTTTTAGTGATGTAGATTGGGCAGGTAATGCAGATGACAGGAAGAGCACTACTAGGGGCGTTTCTATCTTGGAAACAACCTAGTATCTTGGTACAGCAAGAAGCAAAATTCAATTTCTCTGTCTACAGCTGAAGCTGAATACATTGTTGCTGGAAGTTGCACCCAAATGTTATGGATGAAACAGATGCTTGAGGACTATGGTATTTTTCAGGATACTTTGACTATTTATTATGACAACACTAGTGCCATAAATATTTCAAAAAATCCAGTTCAATACTCTAGGACTAAGCACATTGACATAAGACATCACTTCATTAGAGAGTTGGTTGAAAACAGAACCATTGTTCTAGAATATGTTGCAACAGAGAAGCAACTTGCAAATATTTTTACCAAAGCTCTTGATTCTCTGAGATTTGATTCCCTTAGGAAAACCTTAGGGATTTGTACTATATGATTATTTTATCAGCTTGTATTGAATACTAGAATCTGCATTTAGGCACAAGCAATCTTTTCATGATTCGGTCTACCCTTCATATTTACAATCTATGAATTTTAACATTCGAAACTGAAATATGCTGATTTTTGGATAGAGATTGATTTTTGAATGAGAACCAAAAGATCTGAGCACAATGTAGAAATATTCTGGACTGAATTCTTGAAGTATGCACAACTTCAGTTAAAAATATTCTTTTTAAAGATTTTGTTGATAATATCAAATATGTGTGTGATATTATCCATAAGTAATCTGGGCCTATGTATTACCAATATGTAGAGGAAGATCTACCATGAGAAAATCTTAGTAAAAGTGTTCATTCGAAAGAGCTACCTACACTACTGTGTGAAGCTATCCATGGGTAATCTGGTCCTATGTATTACCAATATGTAGAGGAAGATCTACCATGAGAAAAGAGCTACCTTAGTGATTAGTGTGAAAGCTACCAACTGATCAAATTTAAATAATAAAAAAACGGATCAAGGTATTACTTCAACAGATCTTTCAAAAAGAGGTTTTAAAACAAAAAGTTGGAATTATGGATGGATTCTTAAAGAATGTTGTATGCCTATCACACACACACACACTTGGTTAAAATCATTGATCAATTTAAATCTGATCTTAAGACAATTTCTGTTCAAAGGTTAAACTTTGCATATTGTGAAGATGCAAACTGCCTAGTCTGAAAAGAAAGCTCATATTTATTTTATGCATTTAGAACTTCTCTTTGAGCTTGGTTTAACTTATTTGTTGTTGCCTACTATTACAACTTATTCCATGGACTATGACAGTTAATCTTAACTCAGTTTTGAAAAATAACGTGATGTGTCATGTTTGGGCTATTGGATTTTTAAATATTGTTGGGCCTAAAGTCCAAAAATACCCTTCAAATAGTCGTGTGTCTCCTTTCTCATATTCAAATTGTTTTTGGCTCGTCGAATGCCCTAATCCCCAAAATCGCCCTTTAGCAATTTTGGGTGGTTCTTGTCAATTTCGCTCAGGGATTCAATGGTAAGCACTCGAAACCAATGTGGTGGCTTGTCTGCAGCACCATGAATGAAAGGAAAAAAGGGGTGGCCTCATCGTCGTCCTCCGGTAACGACCAAAAGCGTCAAGGCATAGCAGCTCAATCTCAATTCTTCTCTTTACAGGGCATCTACATTGCTCCTGATCCCAAGCCAGGGGGCAGGGCTGAACAACATGCTTCTCCATCGCTAGTAAGGCACCAAGCATTTCCTTCCTAGTATCCGTCTCGCGCTCCGTCCAAGGTTCAATTTCCATTGACGAAAACCCCACCTCTTCCATCTACTCGTGAAGAGGAATCTGATCCTGACTATGTCCCTGAAGTATCTCCACGGGGGCCCGCAGCAAAAGATGGTAGATGCAAGGTCTACAGCCAAAAGAAAGCATCCCTCCTCTTCTGCTGAGGTACAGACTGAGCAAAGACCAATGCCCACTCCTCTTGGTCATTCCGGGTATGTAATTACTAAGGCCAGATTTCCAAAGTTCTATATTGTCAAAAACAAAATATTGTGGGATTGTACCTCCAAGAGAAAACTTCACTCTGAAAGAGTGATCCACTTACCGGACCATGCCAAATTGGGGATAGTTGATTTGCTAAACCAAAGGGGATTGTTTGGGTCTGTTATTAAGGCTAAAGCCTTTGTTAGGGATGTCATCTAAGAATTTTATGCAAATTTGCATAAAGACATGGTGGTACCCTCTTCTGTCGGATTCTGTAAAATTTTTGTCCGCAGACACATGTTTGACTTCTCCCCTGCTCTCATTAGCCGATTTTATGGCTTTCCTTCCCTCCACTCTGATAAGTCTAGAGAGCTGGATCTAGACCTTTATATGGATGAAGTTATTAGGGGACTGACTGGAAATGTCCTCACCACATGGCTTGACTCCCACTCTTTTCTCTCGGCTGATTGAAGTGTCAAATTCTCTGCATGGCACAAGATTGCCTTGTCAAATTAGCTTCCCAGCCTCCACACCACCACAGTCTCTAGGGATCTAGCATCATTGTTGTTTGTGATTGGGAATGGGTTAGCGTTTGATTTTGGGAAACACATCTTCAAGGTCATTGTCAGCCACATTGGGGCTGAAACCACACATGGTATTCTACCTTTTTCCTCCCTAATCTTTGAAATTCTGATGTCTCAAAAGATAATCAAGGAAAGTTCTGAAGTGTTGTCAGTTATCCGCAAACCACTGAGGGTTTCATACAAGCTTGTTAAAGGCAGACATGCATATGATGTTCAGGGGAAGCATTCAAATGAGACTAATGATATTCCAGATGTTGCAACAATTGCTGCAACAACATCATATGGCCCCCTTCAAGAGCAGATGAGACAGTTTTTGGAAGCAGAACTAAAAGAGGTCAAACTGAATTTGAAAGGACTGTCTCAGAAATAAAAGCAGATTGACGCCCTGCTTGCTCAGTTTGGACTTTCTCCTTCTATGCCAGAGACTGGTCCAGATGGTGCCTCTGATGCAGCCTCCTCTTCTCATAGTGACAGTTTTTAGAGTTTATTTCCTTGTTTTGACTTGGGCAGTATGTTTGCCACTACGGGGGAGTAGTACATATTTGACTAACTTTCTATTTCCTTGATTCCTCTCTGTTTCCTGGTTTTATAGTTTACTTATGAATTATCTGACTTGTTTGGCCTTTGGCACTTGTTTTACCAAAAAGGGGGAGTTGATATGATACTATTCTAGTATGTTTTTGCCATGAAAATTTTGAATTCTTGCATGATGCTAATTTACTGTTTTGTTGGTTAAATGTCATGTTGCAATAATGTATTTGAATATAGCTAACAGACTCTTTGGTTATTTAAAGTCAGTCTTCCTTTGAAAATTGAAACTTACTGACTTTCTAAATGTATATTGTCTTGATGTTTTGAAGGTTAGATTCATATTCTGTCAAACAATGCCAAAGGGGGAGATTGTTAAGTTATTGGCATTCGTGGCAAGAAAATTCATGTTCCAAACAAATTCAAGAATCAAGCCAAGATCCACGTGCTTTCTAATTCTTAGATTTGGTTCCTAATCAGTTTAGAAAGAAATATGTTTCTTGTTCAACTTGTTCAAAACGGTTAAGAATACTTTTCTAAATAAGTTGGATTCCTTCTCAAATTAATTAGATTAGTTTCTATTTTTTTCAAAAACAAGGAAAGTTGGATTGCTTGAGGAGTTTCCGATTTGAGATTAGAAACCTTGATTAAATTAGATTGAAGATATGGACGATACTTCAATAGTTTAGAGGAGTTTCTAAAACAGGGAAGAAAATATTTTGTTTTGGAAAAACAGAATATTGCCCATGTTATTGAATGGATTCGGGTGCTGATTTATATGTATCCCTGTCCTATTGCATAAAGATTAACTCCTTGGGTGTTCAAGATCATAACTTTCAATTATCATTATTGTTTTGTTCTTCGGGAGGAAGAACTTGAAGTCTTCGCATCTGCGAGTTGAAGGGAGTTCAAGTATGCAGACTTTGAAGACGAGTGGTGCTCGCTGAACAAGTCCAAAAGATAACTCAACACAGCAGCGACAAAAATTAAGAGGGAGTCTTTATTTTGTGTAAGTTCCGATTAGTGTTTGTAATCTTTTGATCTTAGTGGATTGTTCAATATCTGGGCGTGGCTCGGAGGAATAAGGTAAAACTGAACCTCGTAAAAATTTCTTCTGTTGTTTATTTCATTATGCATTAGAAAATTCCAATTAATCTAATAATTTACAATAATTGGGTAAATTGTTAAAAGCCGGATCTAACAGTAACAAACAAAAATATGCCTGCTTTCATTGAGTATGGTCTTCGAATTAGTAATAGAACCCATTTCGTATTGTATCCAAGCTAATTTATTAGGTCATTGATTATAAATCTTTTCAATAATTTTATCGGTTTCAAATTCTTCATCCTACAGAAACAAATATTCAATATTATATTAAATCAGGTAATAGTTAATAACAACAACAACAACAAAAAACTAAATGCCAAACATAACCTTAAAATTCTTTGAAATATGCCAATAAACATTTCGGACAAAGCATAACCATCTTTAGTTTCATAATCATTATCATAAGTGCTACACTTAGTCACAAGAAATTGACAATCTTTCAATCTCAAACTTAAATACCACTATTCGACAAAATGATATATCTCAATGTAGCCTTGTCCAAAAGAACTTTATTAAGACTAACTAGTGAAGTCTTGTAAACACAAATTTTGTTTATTGAAAATCAACGAACAAGATATGCAGAACAAAATATATTTTATTGATTTAGAAATGGGAAATTACAATCTCTAAGGATTCTCTTTATACAAAAGAAAATGTCATCTAATTCTTCTCTTCGGGTTCCTTGATTTAAGGGCTCAAAATAGCGTAATCTTAAATCGGGACTCTTCTTGAAAGAAAGTGATAGATTTGTAGATTTCATGAACCAAATTGTGGAGATTTTTTGCGTAGTCTTCGCCTTGGTCTACGGGCTTGTAGACTTATAGAAGATGTGGGTCGAAAGCTTCAACTTTGATTTAGATCTTTAAGATTTTCAACGTATTCAGAGAATGAAGAACTTGAAGAAATCTTTGACTTGATCTTTGGGCTTGTAGACTTATAGAAGAAGTGGGTCGAAAGATTCAACTTTGGTTTAGATCTCTGGGCCTTTCAGCGTATTCAGAGATAGAGAACTTTATCTTCAGGCTAGAATGCAACTTTAGGACTTCAAGTCTTTAGATCTTCAAGGCAGTATACCAGCAGGGTGTCACGTCCCAGATCTCGTAACACATATACCTAGGCAAGATGGCACGGATCACGAGACGAGACCTTCAGGATCCATTTCTACACCGCGGATTGCCATATCATTACCAAAAATTAACAAGAGATAAAATAAATATAAACTTTATTTCATCTACTCAGAGTTTGCGGAAATACAAGGATTCAAATACATAAATAAAATGAACCAAATGGCTACAGAAGAGCCTTACTTGAATAATCCAATATAAACTGGTCCCAAATTATTACAACATGAAATAAACTAGATAAAGAGAAATATGACTGCAACGTCCGTCACTCAAAACCGACCTGCAACATAAAGGTTGCGTGAGTTTGGAAATACTCAGCAAGCATGATCCAGTCACCATTCACATCATCATGTATGACCAAAATCCAGCGACAAAATAGTAATAACAACAGAAATGGATAGCAGATGTTATGACATGAATATGATGCAAGGATGAACAATCAAATGATTTACTATGTGCTCAAGCAAGAAATGCAATGAAATGTGGTTTATGCCTATGTTTACATGATACGTTAAGTGTCCCTTATTGCAGCTTCCAAAAAGGTTTCGGGACCTGTGTCCGAGGAACATCTGGTAGTCCCATCTTCGATTCGAGCGCTAACTCATGGTTCGAAGTCCACCATATGCTGATTTAAGAGTGTATGATACTCAAGGTCCAGTCGACCTTATGAATCAACTATGATCCATAAATTATTTCGTAGGCTTTTCAACTCACAGGGCTAGGCAACCTATTATTTCCCACCAACCGGGCACACTTAACATTTCATATAAACACAATATGAATGTACTCTCATATGGGATATGGATGATAGATCCCCTTAGAAGCTATTCACGCGCCCATACACGTGAATAATCCATTGGAACCCATCATACACATTACTATGATGCAAGTAACAATTAAACATAAAATAGTGTTTACCATCTCTTTCCTAAGTGAAGACTAACTGAGGAGTGTGTCTAATTGGTTAGCACATGCTAAGGGCAATAAGTAGGTTTCAGTCATTGGTGTTACTCAACCCTAGACCCTACTTGATCCCATCATGAAGCACCATTAAGCCCGAACCAAAAGACATCCAAACTCTCACACTGTCTCACAATAGGTTGATGTCTCTGTACATTTGCACTCGATCGCATGATTCGCGCTCGATCACAATGTGGTCGATCGCACTATATTGCGCTCGATCGCAAAGTTACAGACAGTAACACAGATGCTTCTGCCAGCTCTGTTTTCTGGGTTCTAATCACCAGGATTTCTCACAGAACATAAATAGGACTTCCTTGGATTAAATTCATGACTAATCAAGACAACTTATCCACATTGGAAACATCATAAAGACTAACACAAGTATGATCAAATCTCATGTATTTCTGGTATAATTATGGAATAAAAATATGAACACAAGAACTATGAAATTCAAAATGCAGACACATATAAATCATATGATTCAATTAAATCACAAACGAGTAAACATTCCAGATCCTCGTCAACTAATACTTGTAGAATTAGTTCTCATGGATTATATGATAGTTTCCAGAAAACATAAGGTTCGATCATGTAAAACCAGAATCATATTTCAATTTCAACAAGCATCATCTATAATGATAGAATTCGAACCGGATAAGCTACTTACAATGATTCGAGTAGGAGTAAGGGCTACAAATGAGAATTCCCTACTCGATTACTTCTCCTCCTTCTTCTCTTCTTCTCACTGCAACAATTTCAGTTTCAGGATACCCAAAAACTCATATTCAAACTCTCAGTCTGTGGTGACCTATGTGGGCGGGTGTGAGTGGGCGGGTGCGCGATGCACTGGGCGAGCTACCGGTTGTACAATCCCACATCGCCTGGGCAGGTGAAGGTGATGTACTTATATGTATATTCACACCCTACTATGACACAACGCGTT
>JAUPMG010017645.1:0-15317 GCA_031762675.1 Pachysandra terminalis
CGTTTGGATTCGAAGGTCATTCCCTTGGAAATCCTTGAGATTCCATATCTCTGATTCGGGGCGTGACAGATTGGTATCAGAGCTCTAGGTTTAAGTCATAAATATAGAGATTCCTAGGGAAAGAACATAGAAACATGTTAACCTAGGAATCACATCCGTGAATTGTGTGTTGAGTGCTTCTTGAAATTGTTTGATATTATGTAATTATTTGTGTGGTGTGCCTTATATGTTTATAAATGATGTGTGTATGTATATCTATATAGAACAATTAAGCATAATACTTAGAGACTTGTTATGTGTGTGTAGATGGCAGGTGGTAGAAGAAATCAGGCTACGGGTGAGGGTTCATCTGGAGGGGATGTTGATCCTCAATTGACTAGGACCTATCAAGTATTGGGAGAGATGGTTGCCTCACTCTAGAGGGAGCAGGATATGAGACAGACTCAACTAACTCAAAAGAATAGAGGGGGAATGTCTTGGCTAGAGAAATTCAAGAAATTGTCACCACCATCATTCGGTGGAAGAGAGGAACCAATGTGGGCTCAAGACTGGATGCAAGAAATTGAGAAAATATTATGGGCTATGGGGTGTCCAGTAGACCAGAAGGTGAGATTGGCAGTGTTCATGCTAAAAGGAGTAGCCTATCACTGGTGGGAAGTGGTCGAGAGAGCCCAGGGAGAAGTAAACAATTGGAAAGAATTTCGAAGACAATATTTTGAGACTTACTTCCCTAGTAGCTACAAACGGTAGAAGGCCGCTGAGTTTCTCCAACTAGAGCAAGGTTTCCATATGGTTGCTTAGTATGAGGGAGAATTTGCGATGCTATCCTGTTTTGCAGCCCACATCATGGCAATAGAAGAAGAAAAGGCTGCCAAGTTTGAAGAGGGACTGCGACCTGCCATAAGGTCCAAGGTTGTCTCACACGGCTTCAAGACTTATGCTCAAGTCTTGTAATGTGCTCGAAGGGTCGAGAGAGACAATGACCTATCCTCACATCCAAAGGAGACTTCCAGGATTGACCGGGGAAGGTTCCAGCAGAACCAACACCGAGGTGAGAAGAGAGGTAGATCTGATGATCATCTGAGAGCAATCATGGCTAGACCGGCTTCGGAGACATAGGTTCCTATTGCAACACCATTCATACAACAGATGCCTCAAGTGATCTACCACTATTGTGGTAAGGTCGAGCATGTCAAGAGGTTTTGTCGTGAACGAATCCGAGTCGAGGGTCAAGGGCATAGGACCGACAACATACCACCTCCGAGAGGGTAGGTCCACGCTTTGACTGACGAAAAAAGTTAACCCATGGTTGAGGGAGTGGTCAAACTTAGCCGAATATGCCTGGATTGTGTAGTGAGAGTTGGGGATCTCAACTTAGAAGCTGATTTGGTAGTATTAACCATGTCGAACTGCAATGTGATCCTAGGCATGGATTGGCTCTCCGCTTATCTTGCCAAAGTTGATTGCTTTGAGAATATAGTGGTAGTTAACTTCCCTGAGGGAGAGTGTCACATCCCAAACCTTAGAAATCTCATAGGAGTCCCTATTAGGTCTGAAATATGACTCTCACCCCAATGCACATGGGAGTGGTAGTCAATACATAACCAACCATAGAATACAAGTAAAATTTCTGAAAAATAGATCTATAATAAAAATAATTAAAACTGTTCATTACATTCAAACCAATAAAACTAACAACAGAAATAAACTAACTAATCTAGCCTCATGCTTAAATCATAATCCCTATCATCTGTTACATACTTTGCCAAACTAATGCTAAAACTAAATTAATGCATAACAGCCAATAAGTCCTACTACAAATTCTAAGTAATTTCTAATCCTTTCTCTTGTTAAAATCAGTAGCTTCGTCGTAAACTTGTTCTTCTCCTTGTTCACTATAATCCTCCATCTATACTCCCTGAAATATGGTTGCTTGAAAACATAAGCTACACTTAGCTCTGTAAATAAACAGATATAGATAACATTTTAGATTGAAGTACGGTCAATGTCACTCTTCAATGGTATCAATAGATAAAAACAGTAATGAGAAACATGTGTAAGATGATATGAAGTGTCAAATAATGCAATATGAATAAGGGTTCAATTATTAATGAATGCAATTCATGTTGTGCACCTAAACAAATAAAATCACAAGTGTGGTATAAATACAATCATATGAAATGCTATATGCATGTTGTTTGGCATTCGAGCAATGTATGTCCCACACTAGATCTTAATCATGTACCCAAGAATGTTCCACCAATGTGCATTCATCCCCCAAAACATGGCATTATGATATCAGATTATTTTATGTGCGCATCATAGTTCTAAGAGGCTTTGACCTAGAGCGCACAATCCCCTCACCTTATTTTCGATCACGGGAACATATCCAAGGTTTCACTAATGTGAAATATCCTCAGTGAGCCGTACATTACCCGAATACTAATAGATTTGTCACTCGGCATCCGTTATGTATATCAGGTATAATAAGATGAAAAATTGGTATATTGGAGTAGCAAATCCCTCAACACATCAATCAGTCCTTCTGGGACTTCCTCACAATATCATGATTTCCAGATCATAAAATCACTCATTAAAAATCATAATTCTCCATAAATATGAAGATATGGTAGTCAAGTTAGGCATTAGACCAGATGGTAAGTCATTATGCTCAATTGGTAATGCAGTGCAAGTGAATTTGTGCACATTAACTAAGCAATCAAATTTGTGTATATGTGCAGACGTAAAATATGATATAGAATATGTTCAAAACAATTTAGAGTTCAAATCGAGTCCAATTAAAATTTTACCTTTGAATCGAATGTGACAATTCTCCCATATAAAAGCACATATGAAAATTATTCATCGATTGACAAAACAAACATCATAATTGGTCTAATTAGGTCAAATATAGTGTGCATGTCAAATTTCAAATCAATTGGAACACTTTGGAAAACTTAGGTCGACATATGGTTGACCTACACACAACCGATGCCTGTCGGTTGACCCTGTCGGTCAACTAATGGTGGTCGGCTACTCGGGTAGAACCTATCTACTTCACCCTGTGGGCGTCGGTTGACCTATTAGTCGACCGATACCCTATCGTTTGCTCGGGCAGAACCCAAGAACCAAACCCAAAAGACTTACTTTGGGTCGGCTAGCCAACGGGTGGACCATCCATACCCAATACTAATATCATAACATACTTAAATCATTATATGAATTTCATGCCATTAAAACCATAAAAGCATTAATTTTTATCATGTTCTTCATAAAAGATACAATTTGTTTTAAGGTTGTACTATGTTTTACTCAAATATTATGACATAGACTCCCAATTCATATCAAAAATATAATTTAATCTGAATACTTACCTTGCACTTGAATTGGTGTTGAGATGAACACCTTTGATCTTCTGAAATTCCTTATCTCCTTTTCTTCAATAATGAAATCTAACGTCCAAGGCCTAGTGCTTATCTAAAAATCCTAAAGTGTCCTACTGTAACAGCCTGAATAAATCCTAAAACTATAACTTGAAACCTTAAGGGTAAAATAGTAATTTGATAAATTAGTAATTTAATCTCACTAATAAATTAGGATTAAAACTCATAAGATCCTTAATAATATAAAACATAATTAAAAACACTTAAGTCAACTAAAACTGATCAGGTTAACCAGATGAACTTAAGAAGTAATATGGGTCAGATAACTAAACTTAGCTGATAAATAGGAAATAAAATAAATTAGCAAGATAATAATTGGTTTAGACAGTTTAGAAGATTCATTTGAGAACCCTAAACGTAATTATACAATCAGAAGTTAATTAGGTGGCTAGATGGAAATGACAGGACTAGAAACCCGGTTTTGCCCTTCTGGCTAATTTAATTTACAAGTTTGCCCTTGACCTATAAATAGAAACCTTAGACTTTAAAACTCTCATTTCTCTCTTTCTCTTTCTCGTGGAGCTTGTGGAGAAGAAGTTAGGGAGAATTCACAAATTGCCGGATGCGCAGCGGATCGACCTCAGAGACACGACAGAACAACTGTGATGCACCCCGGCAATGCCCCTAGTTGAGTATTTGTTCCTTGATTTCGTATTTGTTTTTGTATTTGGCATTGTGATCAAGGAGAAGGGTTTATTTGTTGAATGCCCACCTTCTCCTTGAGATTATTACTTCATTTGCATGTTCTAGTTGGAGATCTAAACCCCTAACCTTCCTGTTTGAGCTAAGATGTGGAAATCAAATCCTTAGGGTTGTGAAATCCGAGAGAATCCCTCAAATTCCCACTATAGACTAATGATCTTGGAAACAAAAGCATAACCGAGTTTTCCTGGGAGGTTGTGTGACCTCTCTGTGAAATTTCAACCTGATTGGACCCTTCCCGAGGTTCCGCGAAACCTTGTTCGGAGATCCGAAGAGGTCGTCGAACCCAATATTTGGTAAGAATCTAAGTTTACTTTTGGCCTATCAAGACTCATCTGGACCAAACCCCGAAGTGTCCAATCATTTGGCACGTTTTTGCCTTTTTCGGCGATCTGAAGGGTCGCCGAGGACCCCGCCGAACAGCTCCCTTGGTTCGATGTAGGAAATTCAAACGCGGGCATGTGTAACTTGATCAACCTCACATGTTTGGACTATTTCCGGAGTCAAAGGACTTACCATACAAAATATGACCCCTCAACCCGAAAGTTAGTTTTCCTAGTTTTGGCCGAGCAACGGGAGATTTTGGGAAATCTTGTATGTATGGCCCCAAAACACTTCCATTAGCTCTAGACCATCATTTTGTACGTGCTTGGGTACTAAGAGTAGTAGTTGTGGGGTGATAACCTTTAATTTGGTTGGAATTGTGTTTATTGGCATACCTCTTTATAAATTTGGCTGAGATGAATGATTTGTTAAGGTATCATTATACCTCAATTTCATGATTATGGTGGATCGACTATGTTTGAATGCTCGAATGTGATTAATGTAAAGTATGGAGCATGTGTGCGCTTAGTTCGGCTTATCTCACTTGCATATATAGCATTATGAATTATATAGAAGTATGTTGTATGCTACGGTACCTTGTAGAGTAGATTGTGACTGTGCCTAAGTAATTGATGAATTGAATATATGTCTATGATGCATTGTGTGTTGCATTAATGAATGGACCTGAATATGAGGAAATGCATATGGACCTTCCGGCTGTGATAGCCTAATCTAATATCCCATGTGATACCCTTGGGTTTGGACTAACACATGAGATAATTAACTTGTTAACTATTATTGTCATATGAGAGGACATTTTTTTATTGTGCCCAAGCTGAGAGAGAAACCCAAATAGGGTATGCCTCTACAGACTTGAGGGATGATGGTTACCCAAGGATCCGCACGTTGGGGTAAGCTTGGGAGACAGTGAGACCATAATACCCTTTTGTTGGATTGTGAATATGTATGATTCCCTGAGGGATCCGCACGTGGGTGTAAGTCTTGGCCATTGGCCTGTAATAAAAAATAAGTGGGGGAATTGTGCCTCCTTGGTTGAAAGCCCATAAAACTATGTTGTAGAATAGTCCTATCCTTTAGATCGTTACGATGGGGGATGATTTCAGGTTGCTGGAACATTCTGCTGTAAATTCAGGTTGCTGGGACACCCCGGATAGAGATTGAGATCACGTGGGAACTTACTATATTTCACATTGCCATACAGCGTTTCTTTTTCATTTGCATTTGCACGCCCTTGTTAATATTAGTGTGAGAGCCTCGTGTATGAAACACTTGGCCTAATTTCCATATTGTATTAGGCATGTAGATATAGAAATGTTGACTGTTGAGTTATACTCAATAAGGATGGGAGAGAACAATGAATCGTGTGAATGTATAGTTATTCCACTTACTGTTCACCACTTGCACATATACTGTTTCATATACAAATATCTTACACTTGTTACACTTTTCTCATAATGTTGGAGCATGAGCAAATACACTTCTTCGAAGGATTACTCATTCTGTCTTCCGGCTTATGTGTGTTGTTTATATATTTCATGTTTCAAGAGCTTAGTCAGGAAGAGAGAGACTGGATTGTGTGTCGCACTCTGGTAGAATACTAGTTCTAGTCTAGAAGTAGACTTTTCTTCATTTAGATTGTATTATAATTTTTTGGTTATTAATAGTTACTTATTTCTTACTAGAACTGTTTTAGTCTTCTGCTTATGTTTTGACCATTGTGATCCACTCCCATAGAGATATGGGGTGAGAGTTACGAATAAATCAGAAGATTCAAAAAATTTGAATTTTCTGGTTTGGTTCGTGACACTACTAGTCTAGGAATTGTTCTTAGTTTAGGATTATGTGTTAATTTTCAGCCCTTAGATTAGGTTTGTTTATTCTTAACCCTTAGATTAAAGTGTCTTAGTTCTAAGTTGATTAGTCATTATCTTTTAATCCTACTAAGATTAAAGCTCTTTCCTTTTAATTCTAAGCCTCTAGATGAATTTGTTCCTACGAAATCTTAGCCACACATCATGACTTATGAGATTATGATAGTGTTTGTTGCACTTAGTTTCCTACAATACAACCCACCAATCACAATGAATAAAAGTCAGCCTGTAGCTAAACTTCTAAAAAAAATTAAATTAACCCCTATTTCTAGATTAATTACAAAATAACCCCTATAATAATTTGGATTATTACAGAGAGAGTATAAGAATTCTGGGAAATAAGAAGGAAGCTCTTCAAGCAAAAATTTTGGGTTCAATGGAGGAAAGTAAGGAATTATCTTTGGAATACATTCCAATAATCCGGGAATTTACAGAAATATCGGGATTACCGCTTTTAAGGGAGGTAGAATTCTGTATCGAGTTAGTGCCAGACACTGCTCCAATCTCATTAGCCACCTACCGTATGGCACCAATAGAATTGAGAGAGCTCAAAAAGCAACTTGATTGACTGATGAAGTTGGGCTTCATAAGGCCAAGCATCTCACTGTGGGGGAGCACCGGTGATTTTCGTTAAGAAGAAGGACAGGTCAATGCGGTTATGCATCGACTATTGGCAATTGAATCAGGTCACCATTAAGAATAAGTATCCTTTCCCAAGAATCGACAATCTCTTTGATTAGTTAAGAGGAGCCCAGTATTTCTCTAAGATGGATCTGAGATCGACGTATCACCAGTTGAGGATAAGAGAAGGTGATATACAGAAGACAGCTTTCAAGATCAGATACAGACACTATGAGTTCGTAGTGATGCCTTTCGGGTTGGCTAATGCTCCTGTGGCATTCATGGATATGATGCATTGAGTATTCAAACCTCATATGGATTAGTTTGTGGTGATCTTCATCGATGGTATTCTGATTTATTCTAATTGGAAGGAGGAACATGAAGAACATCTGGAAATAGCACTGAAGATACTTTTGGAGCATAAGCTATATGCCAAATTCACTAAGTGTGACTTCTGGAAGGACGAAGTTAAATTTTGGGATATGTGGTGTCCAAGTCCGAAATTTTATTGGATCCTTCAAAGGTGGATGCAATATTAAGTTGGGAGAGACCAAAGAATGCGGTTGAAATTCGGAGTTTCTTGGGACTAGCAGGATATTACCAGAGATTCATAGAAGGCTTCTCAAAGATTTCGAGACCATTGACGAATTTAATGAAGAAAGATGTAAAGTATATTATGACAAATGTGAGGTTGCTTTCGAGGAACTCAAGAAGTTAACTTCAGCCCCTATACTAGTGATTCCAGTGAGCGGAAAGAAGCTAGTGGTTTATACGGACGCCTCATTGATGGGTTTGGGGTGCATAATGATGCAAGAGGGACAAGTGGTAGCCTATGCATCAGGACAACTCAAGGTTCATGAGCGCAACCACCCTATCATGACTTAGAGTTAGCCGTTGTGGAAACACTACCTGTATGGTGAAGATTTCGAACTCTTCACTGTTCATAAGAGTTTGAAGTACTTGTTCACTCAGAAGGAGCTGGACATGAGGCAACGAAGGTGGATGGAGTTAGTATACGATTATGTGACTACACTTTAGTATCATCCAGGGAAAGCGAATGTGGTCGCATATGCTTTGAGTAGAAAACCTCATAATACATTGGCCTGTTTGATGAGGCAAGAACATAGCCTGATGGAAGCTTTTAGTGCCTTGAATATCAAATCTATTGGGAAGAAAGGTGATGGATTACTATTCAATTTAGTGGTGATGCCATCTTTGTTGGACAGAATTTCAGAAGGGCAGAAATCTGATTTACTTCTGAATTTTGGGTGAGCTTACAGAAGGCTTTGGGCACACAACTAGATTTCAGTACAACCTTCCACCCAAAAACGGATGGACCATTGGAAAAGGTGAATCAAATACTGGAGGACATGCTTAGAGCCTGTTTGCTAGATTTCAAGGGAAGTTGGAGTGATGATCTCCCCTTGGCTGAATTTTCATACAACATTTATCAATCGAGCATCGGCATGGCTCCATTTGAGGTACTTTACGGGAGGGCATGTAGATCACCTGTGTGTTGGACAGACGTGGGAGAAAGTAGTGTGCTTGGACCGGAAGTCATCTAAGAAACTACGGAAAAGGTGAAAATCATTAAAGAAAGGTTACTAGCAGCTCAGAGTCTTCAAAAGAGCTACTCATATCATAAAAGATGAGATCTAGAATTTGAAGTCGGCAATCATGTATTTTTTAAGGTATCACCCATGAAAGGTGTCAAGAGGTTTGGTAAGAAAGGGAAACTCGCACCTCGTTTTCGAAGGAATCCAAATTCGGTTTCTAAAATTGCTATTATTATCATTTTGTTTTTGCTTTTTATCAACTCCCCCACAAATATTTATTTTATCTCAATTTTAGCCCAAAATCCCTTTTGTATTCTTTTTTGTACCCAATTATATTTTCCCATCCTTATTTGATAATTTAAAATACCAAAATAACCCTTCGTCCCCCGAACTCCGAATTTCACAAAATCACAGTCGTTTCGAAGGTATTTTGACAAGGAATCTAGAGTATACTTGTTGGAGAGCATTTTGGTTCAAGATTTCGAATTTGAGGTTAAAAAGGGATTCAGGGCTGAGATGGATTAGATGGAGTCTATCAGGGGTATTTTGGTCATTTCACATATTTTTGGGATTTTCATAGAAAATTGACAATATGATTGGGGCATGGTTTAGAGATGATTGGGAGATTGGAAAAGCCAAACTCCAGCCTCCAAGAGTTGCAAAGATTAAGAGAAAGTCGCTCTCGTGCAAATTGGGGTGTCTATAGCTGCCCCTCTTTGTCAGAATCGCAAGTGATGAATGACAAAGAAAAAAAATGACATAACCCCGATTTGCATGGTTCGCAAATGAATTTTGCCTAAGTCAAGATTATCCTCACATATTGAACTTCCAAGACTTTCTGGGGTGATAAAAGATGATATGTTTGTCTTTGTTGGTGGCTCTGCCCATTCAAGAGAAGACAAATAAAAGGTTTGAACTTACTAGGGCTTGATCCATGCCTAGAAATTTGAAAGGGTTCAAGGTTTCAATGGTGAGGTAGTATCTTTTGGGGAAGTTCAATACATGAGGGGTAGCCTCAGTTTTAAGCTTAATTTCCTTTATGAACTTAGAGATAGGTGAAGACCCTGACTTATTCAGTCAAGTCTGATCTTCATTTGGCTGCTAAAGGGTTGAACAGGTCCCTACCTCATTGATTACTATCGCATCACTGTCTGGGGTCAAGCCTATTTGTGAGGCTAGAACCGATGGAGACAGAGGTGCTTTTGACCATGACTGACACTTACAAATCAACGTTCTTCTTTTCCTGGTCTTTCTTTTCACTTTTGCTTCTTTTCTTCAGGAGTTTTGTGGCTTCCATCATCTTCAAATAGCTTTGTTGGGGATGAATCGTAACTTCTCTTCATTTATGTCTCTTGAGAGTTTGATTTATCCATGTTGCTACGTTTGGGGAAAGACTTGGATGCATCTCCCAAACACATTTTTCCACAGATATGAGGGTATGCTCCACCGGGGTTGTATGATGGTATCTTTGCTTCTCTCTCTTTTTTCCCTATGATATCTTTAAAGGATAGAGGAAAGCAAAAGGAAATGCACATTCATGTTGAACACAGAGATTTCTTGTTCTTTTTTTTTTGTGGCCTTAGATAATCTAAAGATTTGAAAATTGAATTGTTTTAGAAAAACCCTAGATTTGTCATCATAGGCCTTATGTTTTTTGTTTTTTTTTTTTTGTGTGTATTAAGGTGGTTAAAATAGCCAAATTAACTCGGAACAAGTAAATGTAATAGACAAATGTTCTTAAGAACCTTACCACTCATCCTCAAGTGCTCAGGAGAACTTTACCATTACCTTAACTTCTGGGGAGATTGATGTGATGCTCGCTTGACCTTATTGAAGAAAGCAAGAACAAAATACCAAACCAAGCTACCTAAAGATATGGACTGCGAAGATAACCCGAATGTTTCCAATTGCCTTGTTGACATGTCTAGAACTGTGCTCACTATGCTGGATTCACCTTAATGTCAACATCAAGGTTGAACTGTGCTGACATCAAGGCACAATTGTCAACTGGAAGACAACCTTGCCTGAGATTTTTTCTTGCTTCTGGAGCCTAATACGGTTTTCCCCAGAGCCAGCTTCCACGTTTTTGTGCAACGACGCTCTTTCAGGTTTTCATTGTGCCCGTGGTTTTATTCTTGCCATGACTGATTTTTTTACTCATAGTGCCCTTTCAGGGTTTCTTTTTCGAAGGTAAGAGTAATTTGAATTAAATAAAGGGCAAGAAGGAAAAGTAATTACAATGATGTTTAGTGGAACCCCAACAACCTCCAAGAGGAAAGCAACTATGGAAAATAGTAAACAACACCCCGAATCCATATTAGTATCATGAATTCCCCAATTCTGCAACACTTTTCTGTTCTGAATGGTAGTGGCTATGGTTCTTCTTATTCTAACCATAGAGCTCCTTATGTCCTCCTGAATACTTTGAAGAACCTTATCCTGATCATTATGTTCTTGTCTGAAGATTCTGAAATTTCTTTCCCTCCATAGATGGTAAATAGTAGCAGCAAAACTGAGAGCCAGAATCTTGCTTGGAAGGTCCTTATCCATGCAATATTTAGTGATCCACTTCACCTCATCAGGCCAAGGATAGATAGGTCTGACCACATCAGACCAGCTCAGCACTTTGATCCAAATCCAAGCAGAAAAATTGCATTCAAAGAATAGATGCTCCACAGATTCACTGAGTCTAGAACAAAGGGGGCAGTAAGCATGAGAGATAATCCCATACCTAATAAGTCTGTCCTGAGTTAGCACTCTCCCTTTCAGCACCAGCCAGACTAGGAAGGAGTGCCCTTTCAGGTTTTCACTATGCCCTTTCAGACCATGCTTTTTGTTTCAATTATTTTTTTAAGACACTTTTCCATCATCATCAATTAGTACAAATTAAGATATTACTTTCATTAAATATTGCTTTCATCATAGAGGGCTTAAGAATACGACGAAATGAAGGCAGGGTTTAGGTTCAAAAAGGATGGGTACATGGCTCAAAGATATTTTCTTTCTTTAGGGAATAGGTTAACCGGATCTTGCTCAACTAAAGGGATCATCTCCTTTTCCCAATGACCTTATATTCTAAATTGTCCCAGTTTAGGCTATCCCCATGTTTTCATCCCACTTATACTCGATCTCTCTTTTCATTTCTTTCCTTTTTTTTGTTTTTTTGTTTTTCAATACCCATCATTTATTTATTTCCTCTCTTATTTCGTCTTCTTATGAGTACCCTTTCTTGATTCATGCCCCAGTGTGGGGTGAGCATTCTTGATTCATGCCCTAGTGTGGGCTGAGCAATTCTGGCTCGGGTTAATGAAGGAAGGTATAAGGCTCAAAGGGTTTAACTAGAGATTTTATGCTTTAGGTTTTCAAGGAAAGAAGGCCTCTAATCATTTCAAAGCAATATTTGATTCAAGAAAAGTATCTTTTAAAGAAATCATAATTAATTGGTTCAGGAAAGATCTCACCATCTATCTCTTGTAGAATGAGAGCTCCACTTGATATAGCCTTGTGAATGACGTATGGCCCTTTTCAATTCGGCCATAACTTTCCACGAGGATCTTCCTCATATGGAAATTCTCTTTAGAACAAGGTCACATGGTTGGAAGACTTGGGATCGCACCTTCTTGTTGTAAGTTTTGGCCATACGCCTTCGATAAATTTGCCCATGACAAATCGCGGTCAAATGCTTTTCTTCAGTCAAATTCAACTGTTCAAATATCTCTTGAACCCATTCTGACTCATTGAGTTCTGCCTCCATAAGAATACGGAGAGATGGCACTTCCACTACTACTGGTAATACTGCTTCCAAACCATAAACCAAGGAATATGGCGTTATCCCTGTTGAAGTCCTGATGGAGGTCCTATATGCATGGAGCACATATGGTAACATTTCATGCCAATCCTTATATGTGATAGCCATCTTTTCGATTATCTTCTTGATGTTCTTGTTGGATACCTCTACTGCGTCGTTCATCTTTGGTCTATAAGGAGCTGAATTGTGCTGATTTATCTGCATCACAACACATAGCTTCTTCATGTCCTTATTCTTCAGGTTCTTTGCATTGTCTGTTATGACATCCTTGGGTAAGCCATAATGACATATGATGTTGATCTTTATGAACTTTAGAACATGTGTCCTTGTTGGCATAGGAAGCTGCTTCGACCCATTTGGTAAAATAATCAATCGTGATAAGAACAAACCTATGCTCATTTGACGCCTTTGGAGTAATGGGACCAATGACATCCATCCCCTACATTGAGAAAGTCCAGGGAGAATACATCGGATGCAATTCCGAAGGTGGTGCAAGGATTTTATCAGCATAAATTTGACAGCAATGGCACCTTTTGACATGTAAGCAACAATCTATTTCCATCGTAGAAAAATAAAAACCCATGCGAAGGATCTTCTTAGCAAGCATAATACCATTCATATGTGGTCCATAGACCCCACCATGTACCTCTTTGATGATCTTCCTAGCTTTTGCCTCGATGACACATGTAAGGAGTTGTTCATGATACGATCTTGTGTATAGCTTTCCACCACTAAGAAAGAATTGAACACTAACCTTTGTATAGTTCTTATTTCGACTTGAGTAGCATTTTCTGGAAACACCCGGTCCTCCAGGAAACTGACAATGTCATAGAACCGCGACTTTCCATATGCTTCTCCCGCTTCAATTGCTAGACAATAGGCTATCTTGTCTCGTGCTTCAATTTTTATTGGTCGAATATCAACTCCATCATGGATGCTTAACATTGAAGCTAGGGTTGCTAGAGCGTCTACAAATTGGTTCTTTGTTCTAGACATGTTGAAGGAGATCCGATTGAATCATGTGCTCAACTCTTCCAGATATTCATGATATGGAATCAATTTACGATCTTTAGTTTTCCACTCACTAGTTGTTTGGAAGATGATCAGGTTAGAATCTCCGTATACGTCCACTTCCTTCACTCCCATGTCCAGGACTGCCCTCAGCCCTATTGTGCAGGCTTCATACTCAGCAATATTATTTGTGCATTCGAAATTCAGCTTGGTAGCGATAGGGATGTGTGAACCGTCAGGCTTTATGATCACGACGCCAACTCCGTTACCATAAGAATTTGCTGCTCCATCAAAGTAAATTTGCCAAGAATCATTGCCCTCTTCATCCTCACCAGTGAATAAGATGGCTTCATCTGGGAAATCAGTACTCATTGGCCGATAGTCATCGATCGGATGTTCCGCCAGATGATCCGCAATTGCTTGTCATTCTATGGCCTTTTGAGTGACATATATGATAGTGAACTCTGAAAGAAGCATTTGCCACTTTGTTGTTCGACCATTTAAGACAGGTTTCTCGAACAAGTATTTCAAAGGATCCATCCTAGCTATTAGCATGGTCATGTACCCCAACATGTAGTGACGAAGACTTTGAGAATCCCACGCCAAATCAAAACAGGTTCTTTCTAGCAAGGTGTAGCGAGGCTCGTAATCCAAGAGTTTCTTTCTTAGATAATATATGGCTTCCTCCTTCCGCCCTATCTCGTTGTGTTGCCCTAGTACGCAACCCATTAAATCTTCTAGTATTGATAGATACATCAAGAGAGGTCTTCCTGGGGTAGGTGGAACAAGAATTGGGGGTTTCAATAGATACCTCTTGATTTTGTCGAATGCCTTCTGAAAATCCTCATTCCACTTCTTGGATTGATTCTTCTTAAGTAGATTAAAGATAGGCTCACAAGTTGTAGTCAATTGGGCTATGAACCGTCTTATATATTGCAATCTACTCAAGAATCCCTTGACTTCTTTCTCCATCCGTGGTGAGGGCATATTGATAATCGCCTTGACCTTTTCTGGATCTACTTCAATACCTCTTCTGCTGACAATGAAGCCCAGTAACTTTCCTGATGTGGCTCCAAAGACGCACTTAGCTGGATTCAAGTACAACTTATACTTTTTGAGATGATCAAAGACTTTCCTTAAGTTGTTGAGGTGATCTTTATCTTTTCCGGATTTAGCAATCATATCATCAACATAGACCTCCATTTCCTTGTGGATCATATCATAGAACAATGCAGTCATAGCCTGTTGGTAGGTTGCATCAGCATTCCTTAAACCAAAAGGCATGACCTTGTAGCAAAATGTACCCCAGGGTGTAATGAATGATGTTTTCTCTATGTCTTCCTCTGCCATCTTTATCTGATTGTATCTGTAAAATCCATCCATGAAGGAAAACATGGAATGTGTGGCTGTATTATCAACCAAGACATCAATATGTGGCAAAGGAAAATCATCTTTTGGGCTTGCTTTATTCAGATCCCTGTAGTCAACGCACATTCTGACCTTTCCGTCTTTCTTTGGAATAGGTACTATTTTGGCAATCCATTCAGGATATGAAGAAACTGCTGAAACCTGTCTGAAATTGTTTCATAACCTCATCCTTGACCTTCAAAGTCCATTCCAACTTAAGTCGTCTCAATTTCTGCTTGATTGGCTTGGCTTCCAACAATATTGGAAGTCGATGGACAACTACGCTAGTATCCAATCTAGGCATGTCCTGATAAGACCAAGCAAAAACGTCTAGATAATCCTGCAAGAATTCAATCATTCTTTCCCTTTGTTCAGGAGTTAGTAAGGTTCCAATTTTCACAATTTTTGGGTCTTTTTCAGTTCCCAGATTTATGAATTCAGTCTTGATAAATTGCTTTTGCTGAAGTCGAAGGTTCCTGTAATAACCCAACACCCTTAATAGAATATATCCCTAAGTTATTTAATTATTTATTTTATTTATTTATTATTATAA
>JAUPMG010017664.1:0-15316 GCA_031762675.1 Pachysandra terminalis
TCTATTTTGTTCTTAAGATTATTAAACAAGGTATACAAGGGTATTTTCGTCCATAAAATATAATGCAGTAAGCAAAAATCAAATATTCCGTTACTTTATTGATAGTTACTATCGGAAGGGGCTTTCGACCAAAAAAAAAAATATTATCGGAAGGGATTTGTTGTAACATACTTTGAAACTATAAGGAGGTGTTTGTGATGACCAAAGTTTAAGGGTACTTGTTGCCATTATGCCAAACTCAAGGGATAAATGTAATTTGCCCTTTTTTTCTTTACTTTTACCTAGCTTTTAGAACTTTATTTCGGCTGAAATATTCAAAATTTCGTTGATAAAGTGAACATTTCGGGAGAAATAAATTTGGTAAAGTAGAAAAATTTTGCTGAAATTTCGGCTATTTCGTGTACTTATCTCGCAAAATAATTTAATCCGAAAAAACTTCATTTCGGATTTCGTCCAACACATCCGAAACCGCAAAATTTCAGCGAAATGTTTGCAACCAAATTGTGTTTGGAATTCTGGCATGAATTCCAGATGCCTTTGGTTAATGGTTCAACCATGCATTCCAGTTTGTTTCCAGTCTGAGAATACTTCGAAGGTCTCGCCAACAAGGTGATGTCTCCAAATTTTTAGAGCAAAAACTATTGCTGCAAGCTCCAAGTCATGCGTGAGATAGTTCTTCTCGTGTGCTTTTAGCTGCCTCGAAGCATATGCTACGACCCTGCCGTCTTGCATCAGAACACAACTAAGTCCTGAAAATGATGCGTCGGTGTAGACTAAGAAATCAACACCACTAATCGGAATGGTAAGAATCGGTGCCGTCGTAAGCTTCTCCTTGAGGGTAGTGAACGCTGTCTGGCATTCATCGTCTTAAACAAACTTCACGTCCTTGCGTGTTAACTTGGTTAATGGAGTAGCAATGCTAGAGAAACTTTCAATGAATCTCCTGTAATATCTTGCTAGCCCCAAGAAACTGTGAACTTCAGTTACATTCTTGGGCTGTTCCCAACTAGAAACCGCTTTTACTTTACTTGGATCCATTGAGACCCCATTCTTAGACACCACATGTCCTAGGACTTTCACTTCATCTTTCCAAAATTCACATTTAGAGAATTTTGCGTATAGTTGGTGATTCACTAGAGTTTGTAAGGCAATGCTGAGGTGTTTGTCGTGATCCTCCTTGGACTGGGAGTATATCAGAATATCATCAACAAAAATCACAAGGAATTTATCCAGGTAGGGTCTGAACACTCTTTGCATCATGTCCATGAATGCTGCAGGTGCATTAGTCAGTCCAAATGGCATGACTACAAATTCGAAGTGCCCATATCTTGTCCTAAATGCCGTCTTCGTTACATCTTCTTCCTTAATCCGTAGTTGGTGATAGCCGGGTCTAAGGTCTATCTTTAAGAAATAAGATGCCCCTTGCAACTGATCGAACAAATCGTCAATGCGCTGCAAAGGATATTTGTTCCTTAGTGTGGCCTGGTTTACCTTCCGGTAATCTATGCACAGTCTGAGCGATCCGTTTTTTTTCTTAACAAAAAGGACGGGTGCTCCCCAGGGTGATGAGCTTGGTTTGATAAACTGTAACTTCAGAAGTTCATCCAACTACTTTCTCAGTTCGGTCAGCTCGGTGGGTGCCATTCTGTTAGTCGGCAGTGCAACATTCTTTGATCCCGCTACTAACTCAATACAGAATTCTACTTCCCGTTTGGGTGGTAATCCAGGGATGTCTTGGAAAACCATTCCGAATTGACACACTATTGGAATTTCTTCCCAATCCTTCTTCTCCTCCGAAGGTTCACGATCTAAGCATGCAGATAGTGTGGATGCTCCAAATCCCGAACCCACTATTTCTACTTCATTGCCTACTGGGGTTTGAAAAGATACAATTCGGTTGTGGAAGTCTATCTGCACGTGATGTGTAGCTAGCCAGTCCATACCTAAGATGATATCAAAGTCTTGCATGTCTAGGACAATCAGGTCTATGGGTAAGGTGAACTCATCTATTACAATTGAACGTGACTTACACACCCAATTTAGGTGAGATGTACCTCCAACGGGATTTGCCACCACTAAACTCCTTTCTAAGTTTTTCATGTTTGATCCCAGTGAGTGTACAAGTGATGGTGTTACAAATGAATGAGAAGCTCCAGTATCAAACAATATACGAGCAGATATATGGGAAAGTCGTATAATACCTTCCAAAACTTCATTTTGTTGGGGTTCAATGGCAAAGACTTTAGGCGCTTGAGGTTGTGGTTGTGGTTGTCGTGTCTGTGGAGGTCCATTCCTTGGTCCTCTTTGTGGTGGTACTTGTTGAATAGGGACCGGATTATGGACATAATGAGGCCTAGGGATTATCTGTTGTTGTTGAAACTGCCCTTGAGATGGATATTGGTTTGGATTCCGGGGTGTCCGGCAATCCCTGATGCTATGCCCCTTTCTACCACAGTTGTTGCACCTCACAGCAAAGTTCTCAAACCCCTGAGAACTGGATGACCCTTGCACCTTCTACCTCTTTGATGCTTCAGACGCACCACTCCTGACATTGACTGTCCTTGCATTCCTTTGGTCCATTGCCTCTCTAAACTCCGCACGTCCTTCTCAACCTTCCTGGCACAGTCCACTACCTTGTGGTATTCTGTGAATTCCCTCACAACTAGTCTGCTCCTGATATTTGGCCTTAAACCACTCTCGAAATGGAAGGCCTTCTTCTCCTCCTCATCCACCGCATAGAGGGCAAATTGAGAAAGTTCTGTGAATTTTGTCGCATACTCCATCACAGACATGCTGCCTTGTTCAAGTTTCATGAATTCTAATTCTTTTTCCCTCCTCATGGTCTTAGGGAAATACTCTGGATAGAATACCTCCTTAAACCTTGCCCATGCGTGTACGGCTGAGATCTAAATCGTGGATTTCCACCACCTACGGGCTTCCCCTTCAAGCATAAATGCAGCAAATCTCACCATGTCCTCATCCTCAACATTCATTGCTTCAAAAATGTGCTCGATTGAAACGATCCAATTCTGTGCCTCAATTGGATCGATTGCACCTTTGAACGTCGATGGCTCTAGCTTCTTAAAACTCTCTAAACTTGTCGGTGCTACACTTTGAATTTGAAGCTGCTGCCTTTGCATCAGCCCAGCCACCTCCCCTAAGGCATGGTATACTCCTTCCAGTTTAGGGTCCTCCCTATAATCTCGACCCCTTCTCCTCTCATACCCTTCTTCCATAGGTGGCTCTCTAGGATGTCTACCTCTTCTTCTAGCCATGGAGGGTTGCAATTTCCTGTTAAAAGAATACACACATCTGAAGTTCTTGTGAGTAAGAATTTCAGATGGTGAGGCTAACACTCAACACACAGATACTTATGAAATATCGGCATATCAAAAACTTTCGAAACTCAAACATATTAAAACTTTGGAAATCTGATTTAAAACGAAGAACTCCGGCTCTGATACCAACTTTTCACGACCCGAATCCGCAAGACCACTTGAGGTCTGCTGGTATACAAGTTCATGACCTTCACTTCCACATGAGGAGAGTGGTAATCGGATCATAGTTAGAGAAGTCCAAATTAGATTAGTAATCTAATTAAATATGAAAAGCAACATACATATTTATAATATGAGCAGCGGAAAAACAATGTTCAGTTCTAGATTTTAAATTAGATTTATACAGGTTACTACCCGTGTATCTCCAAAAAGAAAAATCCATGGTAAAAGTAGTAAGAGATTTTACAAAAAATTATATACAAAATCATTACAATGAAATTCAAGCCCGCGTAAAACTCGTCTTCTTCGTTGTAGGTCTCTTCCCTGGCTTCAAATTTTGGCGTTACAGCCTCTTCTAAAGATCTTGGAATGTGGTTGCCAAAATGGCGTGAGCTACAACTAGCCAGTAACTTAGATACATCTGGGAACATAAAAGTTACTCCCCAAACATTTCGCATTTCCACGGCATCTCAACCCAAACACATATCAATCACTCTTATTACAAACAATTAAATGCATGAGGTAAATGAATTCGAATTTTAATGCATGCTAATATTTATAAACTATATCCTCACCAAGGTGAGCTAGCAAGTAAGTTCCACATGCTGTGCAAATGTAACTCTAATGGAGTGTCAATATAGTCTGTTTCCTCCTGATCCAACCTCTATTTCGGGGTGTCGCAGCAACCTGAATTCACCCCAGGGTGTTCCAGTAACCTGAAATCTTCCCTTCCGTGTGGGTCCATGGAAATAGGGCTATTCTACGTATACAACGCAGTTTTAAGGGTTTTCAACCTAGAGGGCACAATCCCCATCTCTTGTGTTTGATAAGTGGTCCATAGACCGAGACTTGCAGTCACATGTGGTATCCCTCAGGAAAACATGACTAGCTGACCTAACCATAGAGATCCTGTACTTATATTTTCTCATCCGTGGCACAGATCCCTTAAGCAAAGAAAGGTTTATTGGGTTAGCTACACCCTCAACACAATCTAGTCAGCTCTTTCCAGATGTGGGATTCACATCATTCTCATTTTCCAACACAAGACCCAACCATGAGGTCTTGGTACAGGGTCTCACTCATTGACCACATGATGGTCTAGAGTCTATGTTGTGCAGTGTTGTGGTATTGTGCACGCTAACTAAACATACATAATAGTGCGCAAGGTGTGATGTATTCTATCTAAGCATTCAATCCAATCATCACATCACATTTCAACCAGTTGTTCATCAATCCCAGCTATGATTGGGAACTTTCTTTCACCAACCATAGCGATTGCATACGCCCTACCATCATGTACGCATACAACATTAAGAGTCAACTATTAAACTATAACATGATATATGATCATGATATACTGACTAAGATGCATAAAATTGGTGTGTAAAGTGAAGAGAATTTTAACAAACCTGCATTCCTTCTATTTCACATAAACTACGTTATTCTACACTACATCATGTTAGAAATAAAGCTTCATGGAGTATAGCATTAATTAACAGTCAATCATGAATTTGAGAAGTACACAATTTGCTATTGACTACCCTATTGAATAAACAAACTTATAACCTAAGACTCAGACCCAAATCAATGGGTTCGGCAAGGTCTTCGGTGCACCGAAGCCTACCTCGGCGACCTTCTCTATACTTCGGCGACAATTCCAGTGTGGTATTAGTTCGGCAACCTACCCTGTGTTTCGGCGAAAATTCCAGAACCACTTTCCTTCGACGACCTCTTCGGTGATCTACTCGGCTCACCGAGGTTATGTTTCGGCGCACCGAAATCCACTTTGGCAACCATTCAGCTTCGGCGACCCTTCGGCTCGCCCACGGGGTCGCCTGTGGCCCAAAATTTGGTTCGCCGATAGATTCGGCGTGCCTAAGTGGCCGCCGAACATCGCGAACAGGGTAAATCTTGAGGGTTTTTGAACCCTAAACCAAGCCTCCACCTACTAAGGTAAATTTATTCATCAAAAAGGTCAACTAACTAATCTAAGTCAGCTACATTTCTAAAAAAACGTGGATTTGGATTTAGATAAACATGAAAGTATGAAATTTCTAGGTTAAACTAAGTAGATTCATAGAGATATCCACTTACCTCAACTTGATCAAGCACAATCCAAGCTCCTCAAGCTGGATTTCCTCCTTCTCTCAAGCCTTCCACTCCAAGCCAAGAGAAAGAGAGAAAAGGAAAAAGATCCTAATTCCTTCTCATTCTTCCTTTATACCCTTCCTTGCCTCATGGCAAGATCCTATGCCTCCTATCCTAACCATTCTAATCTCACCCCTTTATTCTAACTATCAAATCCTTGCCATTAACTTCTAACCACTTTGATCCTACCCTTTCATTCCCAACTATTCAATCTCAACCACAAGTTCCTGTCAACATAAATCTCAACCCTACATCACATCCAAAGAATCAATTTTACAAGTATGCCATTCTCTCAAACAAACAAGGGTTTGATTGTGGTACAAAATAGTAACACCCCAATATCACATCAAGTCCGATTGGCGATCGAACCACATATTAAACTAACAATAAAAATCAACACATATTGGAGCATACCTTACACACATTCAGGCCGTTATAGGTAATGACAGAAATTAATGACAAAAAGGTGATAGATGTAAAAGCTGTCAAAGTCTACCAACCTGAAGACCCGAATGTTCGAAAACCTGACTTGCACTAGTTTAAACTGAGGATTGGCCGTTCCAATGTAAGGTTTCCCTTTTCAGAGAAGTAAATGAAAGAAATCAAGGAGGAAAGGTCAAGAGGACAACCTAGGAATGTTCAAAGAGAACACCACAGAGAAGCTTCGAAGAGCGGCTTTTCTAAAAAATCTTAGAAGCTCAGAAATTCTAGAGGTCAGGAAGCCATCCCTATTTCAATGGAAATTCGAGTGATAAGTGTCCTCACTCGAATTCCATATTCGACATGTAAACATCACGTGTCACGTCTCGAACAACGTGTAAGACATGCACGAATGTGCGCCACTCCTCGAATGACACGTAAGACCTAACCGTCACTTTTCGAGTGACAAGAAAGGCTTATGTGTAACGACCCACCCCACCCGACACAATATTGTCTGCCTTTGGCTCCCCCGAATTAGACTTTCCAAGGGGTCACCCATCCTGGTACTACACCCGCCCAAGCACGCTTAACTGCAGAGTTCTGATTGGGTTCGTGTAAGACATGCACGAATGTCCGCTTTTGGCTCCCCCGAATCAAACTTCCCAGGGGGTCACCCATCCTGGTACTACTCCTGCCCAAGCACGCTTTTGGCTCCCTCGAATCAGACTTCCCAGGGAATGACACACTTCCGTTGTGTCATAGAAGGGTGTGATTCTACATATAAGTACTTCACATTCACCTGCTTAGGCGATGTAGGATTATGCAACCTGTAGCTCGCCCAGTGCATCGCACTCGCCCACATTACACCCGCCCATGTAGGTCACCACAATCACCCCCCTATGGGGCCCAACGTCCCCGTTGGCCACACTTCTGGCTGGGCTTTGGCTCTAATACCATTTGTAATGACCCACCCCACCCGACACAATATTGTCGCTTTTGACTCCCTCGGATCAGACTTCCCAGGGGATCACCCATCCTAGTACCCAAACACGCTTAACTGCGGAGTTTTGATTGGATTCACGGCCATCACAACTTTAAAACGCGTTGTGTCATATAAGGGTGTGAATATACATATAAGTACTTTACCCACACATGCCCAGGCGATGTCGGATTGTGCAACCTGTAGCTCGCCCAGTGCATCGCACCCACCCACATCACACCCGCCCACGTAGGTCACCACATTATGCACCATCACTTGATTAACACATGGCATCGATGTGCAAAGCACGCAATATCGATGTGCAAAGCACTTGGCATAAACAAATGAAGCATATAGCTTTCTCTGTGGTGAAAAGCCCCTTGATGTGATATTGCATACGTAAGCATGATAGGACTTTCTCTCTAGCCCTCCATTCCTAACGGTCTGTTTATTTTCCCATTCTTTCATTAAATAAGTCATTTGATTCTAACAAACTTGGGATGTGACTTCCATATTTAAGTTATGCGAGTATATTAACTAAATGTCAGGGGTTATCCCCCTAAAACATGGCAAGCTGCAGTCTCTGATGGCTGCTTCAAATAATAAATGATTCGTAACACCGTGTTGATAACTCGGTGTGACATTGAATTGATGACTTTGAATCGGTAACATCGAGTTACTTTAAGTAATAATTCATGCACGTGAATAAGTCACATCGAATTAGTTACCTTAGTGTAACATCAGTTTGGTGACATCGAGGTGGTTACCTCGGGGGTGATTCGTAGCATCGAATTAGTAACATCAAGTTGATTATCTCGATATACTGAGTATTTACCTTAAGCATCAAGTTGCTTGGTCTGAATGCTTGAGTTATTCATATCACCACATTGGTGTCTTGACATTCTAACTGATTACCTTGAATTAGCTACCTCGATGTTCGAAGTGATTACCTGATGGGATTTTTCCATTGGATTAATTTCAATTTACAAATTGAAATTGAAATTAGATTCTCTGCTCACGCGATGATGCAATCAGTGCCTCCTTCTGGACGGAGGCGAACAAATGGATTCCTCCGAACCAAAGGATCGAGAAAGAGCTGAGGACACCCTATTCAGACTCCGACGAGGCATCCACAAACATCAAATGTTTATGGATTTTAGGTCTCACATGGGTCTGCTAACGGGTTGGGCGACCTGGTGCAAGAGTGTCTTGGACAATCCCGTATATGAGACCAAACTGAAATTTGTTAGCGTCTATAATGCTATCCGAGTGTCTCTATTGGAGATATCTCAAGACAATGATGTGATGAAGGATTTTGTCCTTCGCTGGAATCCTCAAACCCACACCTTCATCACGGCGTTTGGGAAAATCACCCCGACGCTCGAGGACGTCCAGATATTCTAGTGTTTGCCTGTTGTTGGTACTTAGAACCTGGGGCATATCAAGCTATCATCGACCGAGCAGGTAGTGGAGAAAGGGATGATCAAAGGCCTGCAAATGTCAAAGAAGAAGACCATCATCGGGGCGAAGGGCTCGTCCGAGGGAGATGGTTCTTGCCTAAGCCTTGCAGGATGGGTGAGGTATTTCTAGAGGGAGGAAGCCCCGAAGAGAAATTCGTACTTTTTAGAGATTGTCTAGCACGTGGGAAGGAATAGCACCATCTTCTTTGAGGCTTTCATAGCCTTCTAGCTGTCCCACTTCGTCTTGGAGGGGCATCTAAGTGACAAGATGAATGACAATGTTAGAATGCAAGGTCTAACAACACTGTTCTCTTAGCCGAACCAGTGAAACGCAAGACAGCCAGGTCTAAGCTCAAGCGCTAGGGTAAGGCGCCCTAATAGGGGGAAACAGTTGAGAAAGCGCCTAAGGCAAATAAATGTACCAAGCGTCGTAGAGGGAAACAAGGTGGAAAGAAAGACATGTCTAAGGTAATCTGCTACAACTGCGACAAGTTCGGACACTTCGCTCGTGATTGCACTGAGCAAAAGTAGGTTCGAACTGACCCAACCTCTAGTTATTATTGCATGGTTTGTACTAATGTCTTGTTTGTATTCTAGTCCTGATTGGATTGTAGATTTCGGAGAGAGCAGACACATAGCCAGAGAGAGATGGGTTTGTTGATTACAGACGGATACCAGCAGGGAGTTAGAAAGTATACATGGGGAACAGTACTAGCGTTGATGTGCTAGGAGTTGGCACGTACCTGTTAAAGACGCAAGAGACCCGCACATAATGCTTCATGACGTACTATATGCACCCATCATTCGTCATAGTCTTGTCTCAGTAGTAGAATTATTTAAACTAGGTTTTTCTGTTATTTTCAGTAGAGACTAAGTCTCCATTTCTTTAGAGTTGGTTTTATATGGTAGGGGATTTATTTCTGATGGTCTGTTTAAACTTGATATTGATAATTCAAGTGATGCAAATTGGTTTCTAATTTGACTTCACATGATGATGATGTTAGATACGGTTATGTGTACTTGATTTCCCACAAGTCCAAAGCATTAGATTGTTTTTTACGCTTCGTGGCAGAAGTCAAGAACCAATTGGATCAACAAATGGAGTGTCTTCATACCGATAGAGGATGCAAGTATTTATCTGATATGTTTCTAGAGTTATGTGAAGAAAAGGGAATCCGTAGGCAATTGACGATCACAGACACATCTCAGCAAAATTGTGTAGCAGAGAGAAGCAACCGTACTTTGCTAGACATGGTGAGGTCGATGATGGCACATGCGTCCCTACCCATTAGTTTTTGGGGAGCCGCATTTTTGACTGCGACCTACATCATAAACCGTGTCCCTACGAAATCAGTTCCTAGCACACCATACCAGTTATGGACAGGCAGAGCGCTTGCCCTAATCCACATGAGGCCATGGGGATCTACAGGTTATGTTCATGTGCCTTCCCACCAGAGAAAGAAGCTAGACAAGAAAGCCTATAAATGCATCTTTGTGAGATACTCAAAACAATCTAAGGGCTACGTCTTTGTCTGTGAACAAACCGACGGGGGACTAACACAGATTGAGTCACGTGATGTGGATTTCATCAAGGATGATTTCCTAAGCAGGAAGAGATCAGGGATGAATCTGGAGCTCTTCGAGATGAATGAGCCAGATCTGTTAGGATAGTGGAGATCACCCCATATCCAAACACCACTAAGAACGTCGGTTCTCAACAGGATCATATGGATTCTACGAGTGTTATGGATAGTAGGAGTGGATTACCGCCCAGTGGGAGTATCCCAAATGACACGAATTCCAACAATCCCATGCGTAGGAGTAGTTGTAGACAAATTCCTCGTCATCGTTTCATGATTAAGGGTGAGTTGTCCATGACTGCCACACTTGATGATGATGAGTCTGGTTCATATCAGGAGGATTTATCATCACCTGCTGCACAGGCTGCACAGAAGTGGATAATTGCAATGCAAGATGAAATGACTTTCATGGAGAAGAACCAAGTCTGGGAACTTGTTGATCTTCCCCTAGACGTAAGACCATTGGAAACAATTGGGTTTTAAAGGTCAAGAGCAAAGTAGATGGAAGTGTAGAGAGATACAAGGCCCGTCTTGTGGCGAAGGTTATACCCAGAGCGAGGGTAAAGACTACATGGAGACGTTCTCACCAGTCATGAGATTTGCCTCCATTCGCCTTATTCTAGCTATTGTCGCACACCTTGATTTAGAACTCTACTATATGGATGTCAAAATTGCATTTCTCAATGGAGAACTAGATGAAGAGATCTATATAGATCAGCCTGAGGGTTTCGTGGTCGAGGGGCATGAGCGAAAATTTGCAGACTCAAACGCTCCTTATACGACCTGAAACAGTCATCCAGGTAGTGGTATCTTTGATTTCATCGAGCCATTATAGAGTTTGGGTTCATGATAATCGAGGAAGACCATTGTGTGTATGTTAAACATCATAGTAGAAGCTTTCTTATTTTGTTGTTGTATGTTGACGATATTTTGATAGCAGGGAATGACAAGGAGATGATTGTCGTCACTAAAGAGTGGTTTTCCTTAAATTTTGAGATGAAGGATATGGGTGAGGCAGATTACATGCTAGGTGTTAAGATTCACAAGAATCGCGCTAAGAGGCTTCTGTGTTTGTCTCAGGAGACTTACATAAAGAAGGTACTTGAGCATTTCAAAATGTACGATGCCAAATCCATTGACACTCCTGTCGAGAAGGGTGCTTCATTGCATAATGTTCTTTGTCCAGAGACAGAGAAAGAGAGGGTACAGATGGCTAGTGTTCCCTATGCTAGTGTTATAGGTAGTCTAATATATGCTATGATATGTACTCGACCTGATAGTAGTTTCGTGGTTGGCGTAGACAGCCGTTACCAGAATAACCCAGGACAGACTCATTAGAAGGCAGTGAAATCATACTCTTGGATACCTACGTGGGACAGCAAATTACATGTTTTGCTTTCAACGAGTAGATTTGCAGCTATGAGGCTACTGTGATGTGGAATGGGCAGGTGGTCTAGACGGTCAAGAGTCGACGTCAGGATACACATTCTTGCAAGGTGACGTGACCATCTCTTGGAGTAGCAAGAAGCAAGTATCCACTATGGAGTCAGTGTACAAGGCTTATTATGCAGTCGTCCAAGTGGTCGTATGGTTAAGGCGATTCTTACAGGATCTTGGAGTCTTCAGAGCTAGCGTAGGGCCAATCACCATCTATAATGATAGCATAGCATAATTGGCCTACGCCAAGGACCCCACATACCATGGCAGGACGAAACACATCGATATTCGTTATCGTTACATCAGAGACAGAGTTGCACATGAAGATGTGTTCCTTACACATATCCCTACTCAACATATGGTTGCTGATCCCATGACTAAACTATAGCTAGACAAGCTTTTAAAGTTCATGTCCGAGAGATAAGATTACGTAGATTGTGATTTTTGTTTGGGGTACAATCTTATCTATATTTGTTATGCAGATATCTCATATTTCGTTATATTTCATGCGTGAGAATTTAATAGAGTTTATCTTCTTATGAGGTATGAGATTGTGTATTACATCCACACTTTACACACGCATTATCTCCATATTATGAGGATATGGATACGATATGTCACCAGGCTAGTGGTCAACTTCTCACATAGTAACCAACCCTAGCGCATGCATTGCGAGCAAGATGAAACATACAGAGGATTTATGCCATCGGGGGCATTTGGAGGACTATAGAGTTATATGTCACCCTGGGAGAACCAGAATAAGACTCTTTAGGGAATCCTATATTACCTGATATACACTACAAAAACGAGGGGTTTTAACGGCAATTTTTAACTGCAGTCCACTAAAGACTGCCGTTAAATGTTTTTTTAACATCGGGCTTTAGTAGCCTGCCGAGAAATTAATCCCCTTTTCTACGGGTAATTCCTCCGCGCAAGACAGTCTCGCAGACGCGAGTTGACCTTTTCTCGGCAATCCTGTCAAGATCGCCGTGCAATGTCTATTTACTCGGCGGTTCTATTGGGACCGCCGAGGGTTGAAATTGACCTTTCTCAGCGGTTTGGATTGGACCGCCGGGCAAAACAAAGTGGCGGTAAAGTTGAATTTGGACTTTCTCGACGGTCCTAGTAGGACCGCCACAAAAGGTCCCCTCTCGCGCAGTCAGAATGCTAGAGCGGGAAGTTTGAAATTGAAATGCTCGGCAGTCTAAGATAGGACCGTCCACTAACCCGGATTGAAATTAACATTGGTCAGCGGTTATGACTAGACCGCTGAACATACCTTATTTTTTATTATATTCATGTCGGCCAATTTTATTTATTTTTATTATTATTATATTATTTTAACTTTCTTCTGCTCTTCTTCTAACCTCTCTTCTGTTTATTTCTTTTTACCTAAACTCTCTTCCGTTATTCAGACACAGAAGACCCTCCTTCCTCACCACCTTGCCACCGCCGAACACTCCGATGCGCCGTCATCTCGCCATACGTCTCCTCCCCCACAAATCTCTCTCTCTCTCTCTCTCTCTCTCTCTCTCTCTCTCTCTTCTGCGGCAATTGTTGCTGCCGTGGAAGCAGCTGTGGCTGCTGCACGTCTCCTTCGCCCTGCAACTCTCTCTCTCTCTCTCTCTCTCTCTCTCTTCCGCGGTAGCTGCTACCGCTGCCGCACTCCTTTGCCCTGCAAATGTCTCTCTCTCTCTTCCGCAGTAGTTGCTGCTACCGCTGTTGTGGCTACTATTTTTTTTTTATATATATTGAATATTTGTCGATGTTCTGCAAGAGCGTCGTCTAATATTTTTTCAAAGAAATATTTGAAATTTTAATTCTCGGCGGTCCTTGATCGCCGACAATGGGCTCATCATTCGCTGCACACCCCTCACCCGCCGTCAATACCATTAACGGCAAGGGTTTCGTCGGGGGTTAGAATGACCGCTGACAAATGCATTATCGGTGGTTCACTGACCTTTGTCGACGGTTTTAGACCGTCGGGAAAGGCTCATAATTTTGTAGTGATAGCCGAATGTGAGACCTTAATCAAGGCGCTTGAGAGTTGTGACTTGGATTAAGGTACTCAGGTTAGGCGCATAGAATGCGACTAGACTAAGATCCGTACGATGTTAGAGGTTGACATACGTACCCTTGGTTGGGCTAAGGGCTCCACCGTAGCATGTGTTGCGTACCACATGTACTATTAGCGACGTTTTTCTTTTAGGAGCAAGAAAATGGATCCATATTTCCTTGCTATGGGAGATCAGGATGATCCTAGAGTGGATCAGCTTATACCTTCACTACCTTTGATCATGCTGTGAGGTTGATGATCACTACTCTATCTTACTTTCCTATGGCCATGCACATATGGTCTAACAGGGGTTTGTCTGGGAAAGCAATTAGCTCGAAGCTAAATGGCATAAGGCTTAGGGAAGACCATTAGGCATCACATTTGTAGAGATACGATTCATAAAGATATGTGCTCATATTTTAAAATTATCATTTGATGTTTTACATCTTTTACTTATATGTATCCGATATATATATGTATAAGGCTTAGTGAAGACTATTAGGCATCACATTTGTAGAGATACTATTCATAAAGATATGTGCTCATATTTTAAAATTATCATTTCATGTTTTACATCTTTTACTTATATGTATCCGATATATATATATATATATATATATATATATATATATATATCATATATGAATTATTTTAAATGAGCACATTAACATGAATCTTGTGGTTGAATATAGAGATCTGAGCTTGTGCTCATAAGGGATTAAAAATACTCAATCTAATGTGGCCAAATGAATCTGGGGCATAGGCGAGACTTTTAAGAGTGTATCTCCATTTCAGTTTTATGGAACTTGATATGGTGACGCTCGCCTGTTACTTTGTTCTCGTCGGTCGCATGCTCAACGACCTGTATGATTAGCATCCATGATAGGAATATAAGATGTTAATGAGAGAGATGCACATTTCGTGCCCATTATGGACGAGTGAGAGATGTTGGATTTTAGAGATGGGTCCCCACTTAATGAGACGTCCATACTTGATTAGAAATGTCGATGTGGATCTCTCTCCTAATTGGATTAGGAGATAGAATCCTAGGAGGAGTGGAGTTGAGTCTTCTATATGTAGAAGACTCTTCCTCCCCACCCAGAGTTACTATTCATGTTTTTGGGAATCCACCCCTAGAGATCTCTCTCCTCTCTTCATCTCTTCTTCCAAAGAGATCTGGATTTGCTATTGGGATTTTATACAAAGCCTTAAGTAGATTGAGTGTGGATTCATTATATGTAGTTGTATTAATCAGACATTCCGATGTGGCACGTTATCCAATCCAGAAGAGATCTTTAGCTGCATATTCAGGTTCGTGCATATCGAGATACGTAATCCAGATCGTTTACAACCTTCAAATTATATCTCTTCTTTATCTTAATTTGAAATCCTGTTTTAACCCACAACCTCCCACGTTCAGTATTGTTGATCCAATGACCTAATTAATCAGCCACGTGTCACATGCTTGACCACGTGTCACCTGCTTAACCTGCTTGACTTTCTTGACCTATGAACTATGGGTCTAATGGGTCACTCGACCCGGTCCAACCGGTCCAACCGGTCCAAATCCGACCCAACTTGGTTTAATTCGGTTCGACCCGACCCCAGCCGGTCAAACCCGATCTAATTTGGTTTGACCCGGTCTAACCCGGTCCAATCCAGTCTAACTGATCCGACCCGGTCCGACCCGACTGTTATATTCTATCTACATGTGACTCACCTTCCATTAGATATTTTTC
>JAUPMG010017675.1:0-15316 GCA_031762675.1 Pachysandra terminalis
ACATTCTTTGAATGTAATTACACATTTGACCTTGCCACGTGTCAATATATGATTGAATTAAATCAATTTCCAAATTGACTCATCATCAATACTACGGTCTCCCATCAGTTTCTTATACCCAGACCCCTAGTTTATAGCAAAAAGTTTCTTAGTCGTAGTCCCAAAATTCACAGCTGAACTGTATTAACAAACACTAGGTTTCTTCACTTAGATACCCCATGTTGTTTCCATCTTATAAGTTGGAGTTATTAATTGTTGTCAAAAAACCCCAATGTACTGGGGTTGGCAGATCAAATCATGTTCACCCCACTCCTTAACATGTGGAAGCTGATTATAAAAGTTTGAGAAGATTTTGTCCCAGACGAGGAGATTTCTTCGTAGTACCGTGGTCTCCCATTTGTTGCTTAGAACCAAACCCCTAGTTTATAGCAAAGAGTTTCTTAGTCCCAAATTCACATCTGAATTGTTTAAACAAACACTAGGTTTCTTCACTCACATACTCCTAGTTGTTTCGATCTTACAAGACTTGGGAGTTACTAATTGTTGTCAAAAAACCCATTCCTTAAACATGAGGAAGCTGATCTGAGAAGATTTTGTCCCAGATGAGGAGAGAGTTCTTCCTAGCACTAAGGTCTCCCTTTGGTTACTTAGACCCAAACCCCTAGTTTATAGCAAAGAGTTTCTTAGGTTGTGTTTGGAACCTTGGATTTTGAGAGAAAAGAATCCTGTTTGGTTTAAGAAGGAAAGAGTTGGGGATAGAGAGTTTGAAAGAAAATAATTTGAAACAATTTATCTTTTGGGATCAAAACCTTTCTCCCCAAAAAGGTAGAGATTTTGAAAGAAGAAAAGAAAGGTGGAGAGCCCTCTTCAACATTTCAACCTAACTCACAACATATTCTGTTTTTTGCTTGGCGGCTAATCATTCTTGTCGGAATATATGAGAAATCACCGGAAAGTCTTCGAAAGTCGCTGGAATTTGATTTTCTTTTCTTTATATGTCTCATCTTAATCAAACACTTGAAAAGAAACACTTATCACTTATTTTCCAATTTGTTTTTTTTTTCTTTTAAAATCTAAGGTTCCAAACACAGCCTTAGTCACAGTCCCCAAATTCACAGCTGAATTGTTTAAACAAACACTAGGTTTCTTCACTCAAACACTCCTAGTTGTTTCCATCTTATAAGTTGGAGTTACTAATTGTTGTCAAAAATATGATTAATGTCTGTCATCTACGTTTCCTTAAAGCTTTCGGTGGCATAAGGTTATCATGTATTTACCTGGTGGTATTCAAGACCTGTTAATTCAGTTTCTCTCTACTTGCAAACAGGAGTTATTGGAAATCCATACCGCGAAGAAAATGGAAAGGGTTTGTAAAGAACTAGATGAAGTTAAAGCTGAGATGGGGAAGCTCAAAGAAGACTATCGGATCAAAATAGAACTGTCTGACAGCTTGAGAAAAGCCTACAATGAGCAGTTCATTCAACTCCAAGAGGCAAAGTCGAAAGTCGAGAAGCAGGCCGAAGAGCTAATATCAAAGTCGAGAAGCAGGCCGAGATCTCTTTGGCAACGCAAATATATGAGGAACTCAAATCTCAGTTTCATGAAAAAGAGTCTGCTCTTAGGCATCTCAGTTCTGCAAACGATAAGCTTTGAGCCAATTGCAATGAGAAGTCGCAGGAATGGGAAGGAGAAAAGAGAGATCTGGTTTTGGCTTTGGATGAATCAAATGAGAAGATCAAAGATCAAGAGCAGAAGATCCATGTGTGGAAGGAGGAAATTGAAGTTCTCAAGGGACTCCTATCAGCTTCACAGAACAAATGTTTCGAAGCAGAGAAAAGGGTTCAAGCGTAAGGAACTGAAACAGAGAGATGATTTGTTTCAGGAACTAGATGAGAACAATAGGAAGATTGATGATCAATTGAAATGGAAGAAGGAGCAGTTTAAACATCTTGAAAAAGCTCACGAAAAGCTTCAGGAACAATTACAGGCAAGCAAGAAGGAATGGGAGCTGGAGAAAATCACACTGCTTGATGAGATAAATTCATTACAGACAAGCTTGGATTCCCAAACTAGAATCTCCGAGGACCTTAAATCCCGGTTACAGATTTGCAACCAGGCCTTGGCTCGTGAAGAAAGCCGGCGAAAACTTTTGGAAGTTCAAGTAGTTGAATCAAAAACATACCTGGACAACGTTTCTGCCGAGTATGAAGAAGCGAAGTCAAAGATTGAGGGCTTGACGATCCGGAAGGATGAAGAAGTTGCATCCCTCAGAAACACATTGTGCACGAAAGAGATACTCTCCAAAGAAATGGAATTCAGAGTACGGCATCTCGAGCAAGAGAATCAGGAGTTGCAGCAATCTCTTAAAGAACTTCAGAAAGCTCAGATCAATCAGGCAGGAGCCGCTTCTTCGTCGGCAAAGCTGCGGAACAAGCTCAGAGGTTTGGAGCTGGCACACAGAGACTTCTGCAAATATCAAAGCAAGAGAAGCCAAATGGAAGCTCTAGATCAAGTAAATACCGAATTGGTTGAGAATATCCGTAAAGGAAGCAAAATCAAATTGTAACTGCAGAGCTGGAAATCAGTTGCAGAACAATTAAAAGTTCGCCTTGAAGCAAGCCAGGAAATCCGTAAAGAAGTGGAAGCTTCCATTCTTGCACAAGTCGAGACCGAGCAAGCACTCAAACAAGAGAAAGACAGCTTTTTTCGTACTGTAGAACAGAAAGATCAAGACATAGATAATCTTCAGCAACAGATTTTATTACTGAGACAAGAGCTCATGAAAAGGGAAACCGAGGACGCTCTAGCGACAGCAGTGACAGATAATACCTTTGATCGAATTTCAGATGAGAAGGGCAAAAGGATTGACACTCTTCAAAAAGAGATTGCTTGGTTGAATGTGCCCTTCTTACACGAATAGATGCAGAGAGAGCCTTTGAGAAAGAGGAGATGCTTTGCATGATCCTAGAAGAAAAAGACCAAAGCATAGAAAATCTTCACCAACAAGATACAGTCAAGACCTCTATTCTTTCAGAACTTGCTGACAAGCAGGCTGAGATTAATGTTCTTCGCGAAGAAGCTTGGGAGAATATCATAACAGCTGAAGTTTTGTCTCAGCTTGAGATTCGAGAGAAAAACTTGGTCATTGTTGAACTAGAAGAAGATATCGGCAATTTACACCAGAAACTGGAATTGCAGGACAAAACCTTGTCTTTGTCAAGGAAACAAGCAAAGCAGCTTGAAATTGCATTGGACACAAAACAGTTGGAACTAGAGAAAGTATTGGAAGTAATGGATCAAGTTGAGAACAGTTTCTGAATCTCTGAAGGCGTAATCAAAGCTTTAGAGTCTGAAAAAGGAATTTTGGTTGAAGACCTCAAGAAATTGTCATTAGACAGGGAGGATTTGGTGGGTCATATTTTGGGAATCAGTGATCGGGTCAGCGAGTTTTCCGTCGAGGGCATGAAACTGATGGGAATCTTGGGGGGGGGGGGATAGTGCAGATGTTTGACAAAAAGAACGAAATCGGCAAGGATTCGACACGGTATGAAGAACTGTACTACCGTTACAGTAGAGAGAATTTGAATACACCCTTTACTCCCCTGGTGAAGAAAGATGAATCTTGTACAGATGAAAGATCGCCATTGAAAGAACTCAACAATTAGCTGTTGGAATTCAGAGAAAAATTTGTCATTTTATCGACATATTTCAGAATGTTGTACAGATGAAAGATCGCCATGCAAGATTGTATGTTGATTTGATTTTAGCTTGTATGCGACACATCCATGCCTGTCTAAGCTTTGGATCATTTTAAGCTTGAGATTTAGATTCTGTTTTCTGTTTCTTACTAACTACTAGAGAGGTATATGTTTCAGTTAGTTTGTATCTTCAAATACAGTTTCTCAACTTGGTCTGATCAGTTGGGTCAACGATGGACTTAAGTGTATGTTTGGTTAGTTGGAAAATAGTAGAAAGGAAAGTAAAAGAACACTTTAGTTTCCTTTACCTCGTTTTCTTTTCATTTTAACAGAAAAAGTTTGAAGGACATTGCACTAAAAAGGAACATTTTTGGAAAAATACTTTTAAATGGATCCACACTTTCCAAAAAACCAAACGCACCGATTTCATTGGAAAGTTGATTTTTCTTTCCTTTCCTACATATTCTAACTAATCAAACATAACCTAGGGGATCTTCTTGGCAGGACAATTGATTTACTTGATGATCTTCATGTAATTTATCAATGGGGATGAAGATTGGGGCCAGTTTGTTTAAGAGCTGTATACTTATCGTTCCTGCCAATTCTCTTTCCATTTTATTATTGTTTTACTTAAATACCCTCAATTTTTAACTATCATAAAACTCGAGAGGGTAGTTTTGTCCAAAATATGTGCCGACTTCAGCACTTTTCATAATAAAACTTTGACAATAACTTAACAAAAATAAGGGTGGCAATGGGCCGGGCCGGGCCGATCTGAAGTCTAAGTATGCTTATGTTGGCCCGAGTTTTGGGCTTAACATTATTTAGCCAAGCTTGCCCATCATAGCATTTGCCAATACTGAACCCGAATCGTACCAGCCCTAACTTAGCCTATCTATTATAGAACTATTATAGTTGAAATTCAAGTTACTTAAAAATGATAATTATGTAAAGATAAATTGTCAACCTAATCAAAATTTACTAAGCGAAAATATTATATGCTTTCATGAATAATATTATTAATAATTATGTAATAACACAGTATCTTCTTATAAAAAATAAAAAATACACTAGGTAGAAGGTAAGGAATGTTCGGACTAGGCCGGGCCAATCTAACATCAACACAAGTCCTACCCTAAAAATAACCGGGCCTTAAATTCTACCCCAACCCGACCCTACGGGCTACTTATATTTGTCCAAGCCCATTCAAACATAGGGTCAGACGGGTCGGCATGGCTGGTCACCCGACCCATTGCCACCCAGAAGGAAGGTGAGTGTGGGCTCCAATCGAACCTGCAATATAACAAAATTTTTTAAAGCTTCTATCTTTTAGATACTTTTGAAAGCTATTATACAGTTTAAAGAGAGAAAAATTATAATGTCTATTTAGATAGTAAAAGATATGCAGGGCTGATGTGATAAAACACATTTCTCAATATATCTGTGCTCCAGTCTTCAATCAATTTAAACCATCTGCCATTAGCAAATTACAAAACCATATATATTGATTGCCTGAATTGGAAAATTATAACAGTAAAACCCCAGATAAAAATTTAGCAAACTATCAAGAATTCAAATTTTAATCCAAAAAAAAAAAAAAAATCATTTTTTCTTGTTTCTAACAGCAGATGAACCAGAGTTCTGAGAGAATTCTGCAAGCCCTTGTCTCAAAGCTCCAACATTTACCCCATTACCGACCAAAATGCTTGTTACTCCCATTTTTGAAACCTGAAATAATCATTTTAGAATCAGATAAATGTGCAGTAGGTGCCTGTTATTGCAGAATGGAGACAACTGTTTATTGGGAAGTGGAAGACAAAGAGGTGGAAGATTCTAGACTAGGGAGACAAAAGGGTAAATGAATCTGGACACTTTTTTGGGAATTTGAAGGGGCTGCCTTTTCATCTTCTTCCTTCCCTATTCTCGTATAGATCCTTGCTGTGTTCTGTGAAATGTAGAGTGTGCAGAGAAAAGAGAGTGAAGTGAGCAGAGAGAAAGAGAAGAGCGTTGAGAGTTGTAGAGCAGATTTTTGCTCCTCCTGTATTCTTCTTTCCATATAGTGAAAGTGTGTGTGCTCCGTGGACGTAGGCAAGTTTGTGCCGAACCACGTAATTCCCTGTGTTTATTTGAGTTTGATTGTGTGTATGATTGATTTTGCACGTAGATTCCCCAACAGTGTCTGCATCAAACTAGTTAACTTGGGAGATTTTCTCCACAACTATATATATATATATGAGCAGCTACTAAAGTCTCAATGATTTTGATTTAATCCATAAACAAAAGAGTGCCGAAAAGAAAAAAAAAACAACGAAAAAGTTTGAACAAGTAAAAGAGAATGAAAGGCATTTACTGCTTCAGTGTTCCTGTCTTCATCGTCAAAAAAGAGCATCGAATTAAATGGCACCCCAGTCCTTCTATGAATTCTTTGAAAATGCTCCGTTTTGTGTGTCCAACTGGAGAAAATTTCCTGTACAATGAATAGAACACTGAATTATCTCCCAACTCAGATATCACTATCTAAAAATTCAAGTCTCAAAGTGAAGACATTAAAACACCGACAAGTGAACTAAGAAAATATCAAGACGAGTACTATCAAATCTTATAGCTCGTCAACAATTTTCTGGAAATTACTACAATGAGTCCGTAAATGACTCAAAAAAAGCTTAAGAGGGATTTCCATGGGGCTGTGTTTGAATTACCAGAAAACCTGTAAAATAAAGAAAATAAAATTCTGTAATATGTATATATATATTTTTTGATCGGTAAAATTCTGTAAAACATTTTACAGATAAATATTTGTTTTCCTATATTTTCTTGCTGTTTGGAATGAATTTAAAAAAAATTCAGAAGGTAGATTTTGGAGGACAGAACATGCCCTAAACATAATGTCAAATCAAAACACGAATATAAAAGGTAGCTTTGGGAGGAGAGAATATATATCTAGGATAAAAGGAACAAAGAAAAGAAAGGAAGAAATATAATACGATGAAGATAATTGTTAATTCAGTAGCTCACCTGGGCCACAAACATTGACTGAATCCCCAATTTGTCAAGAAATGTCTTTGCTGTGTCTGGGGTAGGTGATCTAGAAGCAATTGCCACATCAATACCTTTGTCCTTGAGGGCATACAATATGCCTCTAGCGTGTGGATACAGTGACGGCATTTCGCGTTTGGAGCGACATACACTGACACAAGAGTAAATAAATAATCACTATTGGAGATGAATTTTCTGGAAATTATAAGAGAAATATAAAGTGCTATTTTGGTATACTGACAAGCCTAAGGGTAATGCATATGAACAAAACGCTGTATTTTTATCACTCTTGTGATGGGAAATTAAAAAATGACACCCCGAAGTTCAATCTAAGTTTTTCTCTTCAGAGATAGATAAAGTAAGCAAGAGAAGTTGTGTACACAATTGAAGCGCAGTATTGATGCAAGGCCTGAAATGTTAAACTAGCCAGACAGCAAAATATTTAGAATGAGTATAAAAGCATCAGAAGCAAACCATATGGTACAATGATATGTAGCATCAGCTTGCTCTTTACTGTCAGTGGCACTCTAAACAGCTTAATATTTTCTTAGATCCTGTGGGCAGCACATATTCAGTTTTAACACCTTAACACTACATTTATGCTTATCAGTTTACCCCTTAACTAGCCTTTTACTCTTTAGAGACAATTCAAAGTTGGGTTCAATACTAAACCAAATTCTGCGAAACACCATCTCTGTTATTCTAGTATGACGTGTAGAGAATAGTTATCATACTCATTCTGAGTTTTTCAATTTTTATTTTTTTATTTTTAAAATAATGCTTAGTGAAATTTAAGGACTCTATGTAGTCTGAAAGCAAAACTATATTACATTGCAGTTCACTTCTTGTGAAGCACACAAAATCTACAGGTTGAACTGCAACATAAAAACAGTGAAACTAAAGAGATAATTTATTTATATATATATCAGATAATAATTTACATTGTTCATCATGTAACCCACATATAGGTTACATGGATTCTGGTACAGATGTCAGGTGTGGGTGTCTAGGTGTTAGACTCATCTAATCCTCAAATCATATGACATAGGGACTTGGCCCTTATACTAGATCCTTTAACTTATTTAGGCTAATTAGTACCAAATTATGGTAGTACCTATACACAATATCAAAATTTGATACTTAATATGAAGATGGAGGAGCTTTCTCTTTAGAATAAAAAAAAATCTGTTAAAATAAACCGGACACATCTTAATGTTTAAGAAAATAGTTTTTAAATTTTTTTTTAGTATAAAATAGTTACATAGTTTTTATAAAGAAATATTTAAGGTTTTTTTGTTTATATTTCATCAATCCATGGCTGACCTATCAGTTTCATGGATTGATCATTTTCTACACATTGTTAAAAATAATTTAAGTTAATTTTAATAAAAATAATGTTAAAAATATGCTTTTTTAAAAAATAATTCTATTAGTTTATGTTGAATAATTATTTCTTGCATGTTATTTATATGCTTAGTTCAGAGTTTTTTCTTGATGTTTGAACTTTGAAAGTATGGTTATAAGTCTTTAAATTGATTTTATTGTATTCCTTATTCCTTATATGTAATTGATGTATTGTATGCGGAAACAGATTACAGAACTCAATCATTTAGTGTTTCTCAGTGTCTATAATCAAAAAGGAAAAAACATGACACAGAAGCGAATATGCTGTGGTCCTTTTTTTTTCCCTGATGGGTAACAGGACTTATTGAGAGAAAGATGCAATGGGTATAGACGGATGTATATATTGGCCAGAAACTAACGTATCTAACCAATAAAAAACAACAAAACAAAGAAGCTAATATATATGTAATCCTTAAACCAGAAAAATATCCAAACAATCAGCAGTTACACATGCTGAAAAAACATTTCATTCAGTATTTCCACCATACAAATACCCTTGAACATCTCTCCTCTATCCATTCCACTCTTAGTTAACCAATCTGCTATAGTGTTAGCCAATCGCACTATTCTCACAAATGAAATATTCATGTTCAAAACAATCAATTTAACTGATATCTCTGATCTAATCTTCAAGAACAGCCCCAGGGAAGTGAGACCCGATGACCTTGCCTCTCCAATGCCCATCTCAATAGCGGATAGCTCAGCCATACTGGAGTCACCTTCTAAAGTAGGACCTGAGAACGAAGGATAATGTGTCCTTGAAAGTCTCTAAAATTGCATCCTATGCCTCAAGGCCCCATATTCACCAGGGAGCAACCAAGAAATTCATCTGCACCCAATGGATATGGACCCTCTCCACATATGGCCCAGAATGGAAGGAAACTTCAACCTAGATCCTAAACCATAAAAAACTTCAATCCTAAATCCTAACTATGGTTACACAAAACAAAAGCCTTTTTTTTTTTTTGCTTTTTTATTCACTATCTTAAAAACTCCTATTCTCTTTATTTTATCTCATTAAAACTGGAACAGAGAGTTACCTTGTTTCCCCATTCCACATGATATTTGACTGGATGATCATAAACTTTTTATGATCCATCGCTCATGCAAGTATTTTCCTAAATAATATTGTCCCTGACACATACTGGTACTTACAGAAGCATACAAATGCAGCTCACGACATGGATACCAAAATTTTGCTTCTACAAGTTCTACCAGCACATGACAAACTTTTGTTTGGAGAGGTTCTGGCAGTTTGTCACAAAATCACATATGGTGCTCCATGCTCATGGTTTCAAGTTTGAAATCGGGTTTCAGATTCAAACCAATATGCATTGGCTACCAGTGTCTATCAGCCACAACCATGAGAAATATGAAGCGGTTTTATGTATTGGCTATACTTAACTTTGAGGTTTCCTATCGGTCTTCGGCGGAACAATTACATATTGTTTTCAGCTGAAATTTAAAACCATGGACATGGCACCTCTATAAGCATTCAATAGCATACCATGATCATGTCCTCGATGTATAATGATACGTGGCACCTATAAGAGAGCTACCAATATAAAAGACATATTAACTAACTAATGTCAGGATTTATAAATATCAATTAAAAAAAAATCCAGCCCGCCTGACAGTTCAAAACACTATATGGCTTATAACTTGTAATACACATTAAACTGACGTAAACTCATACAATACACTTGGATAGATAATATCCAAATTGTGATTATAGAAACACACATTTCCCAAGTGCCAAACTTAATAATGGTGATATATTGCAACGAGTTAACAATAAAACATATAATCTTACAAGTTAAAATGAAACAGCTATCTCATACTTGGATACATATCCAAGCATCCAACTTTAAAAGCACTATATTACCAAGTAAAAAAGTAAACGACTTGAACATTAAGGAATTTCTCTTATCCCTCATCTCTTTTTGGGCCAATACTCATAAGGATTTTCAGGAGATTTTGTTTGAAGAATTTGACAGCAAATGGGGTCTTTCCTGGGATTAGTTCGGTTTACTTTCTTAAGGATTTACTTTATACTCAGATTTGTATATATGTACAGTTTTTTTTTTTTTTTTTACCTTTATTAATATATGATTCACTTTTACTGATAAAAAAAAACATTAACAAATGTCTTGAAGAAGGGCAATGAGGGTCTCTCATTTTCTCATCCACAAAGATATGAATTAAAATCTCCAGCAAGTCTTGATCACATTTAGTTTCCTAATTCATGTACCCATGCCAGGATGTTCGATGGTTAAAGTGCTGGCACTTGTTGACACCTAGTCACTTGTTTATCATGTCATGTAACTCTGTGAATCTAATTTTGAAGTGCCAAGGAATGCTAAAGAATGTAATAAGAGACAATATAAAGTACGAATTCATGGAATTGGCATATTCAAACATACATCACAACTGAAAACCCACAATCTTCTCAAAAGACCGATGTAGAGATATTACAGCATCAAGAACAAGAGGAATATCCCATAAAAAAATTAATTATAGACTCGAAATCTCAAGCTCTGTGAACCATTCAGAATTAATATTCTTCTTTAAAATCATTTGCTTCGCAGAAGAAAACAACTACAGTTTAAGAAAGAAAAAATAGTTTCTACACCAAGTTTCTATGACAACCAATATGTGTGTGTAAAGCTAACTAGTAATCTAATACAGATGAAACAGATATCCAGAACTGATTACTGCAATCAGAAACGAAATGAAACCCTAATCTTAACAATTCAACTGATAAAGCAAAATCCATTGGAATTAAAGCAAAATCTACAGCTTTTGAAGTGAAACAAACCTAAGTAAAGGAATCAAGAAGTACCAATAGAATGGCCAGAGAGTGTAATCGAGATCGAAGATGACCAAACGAGGAAGGGCTTGGAAGAGACCGATCATCTGCAAAGCCTCTTCCTTCACCTTCTCGTCTCCCATCTTCGTTCAACCTTTCCTTTCTCCCTCCTTTTCTCGAATGGTCGGTCTTTATATTTTTCCTGGACATCACGTGGAAAACTGAGAACATGGCTACGTTTGGTTACCGTCAATTTGCGTCTAAAGAAAAAGAAAAGTTTTTTTTTTGCATGGTCGGTTTGTAAGAATATAAAAAAGTGTAAGTCCCATTAATTATTTTTAAAATAGTTTGATTCAAAAAGTCAATTTTTATTTTTTCTCTTATATTATCTGAATCTGCGTCAAAAGGAAAAAATGTCTGCCTTCCAAAATTACCCTTTACAATGTCTATATTAATTATTATTATTATATATATATATATATATAATTAATTAAAAATGTCTAAAAATTTAGTGTAATTTTTTTGAAAAGAGTTGTGTGTTTTACATTAAATCTAAAATCTAAAAATTGAACTAAACCAAATCGAAGTCGATTTGACATAATATAAATATGGTTTATGGTATAAGGGCAAAATTGAAAATTATGTTCAGAATTCTTATAACTTTCTTGTTAACCAAACGTACAATTATATGATTTCATGCAATTTTCTTGCAATAACCAAACAGTAACAAGAAATTTACTTTCACTTTCTTTTTTCTTTGATACATTTTGACGCTAACCAAACATAGCCGAAATTCTTTTTGGAATTCCCGTCAAAATTTTCTCTACGTTTTCTCGGACAGAAATTGTCTATAGCTTTCCCTGTTGCTTCTATGTGACATCACTTGTGATTGGGCCACGTTGCTATGGATAGTGATATCTTTGTAATTATAAAATAGCTCCAAATGTATTTTCAGCCAATCACATCAAGGCTGTTGTAAAGGCCACATGATAATGTCATAATATCGTCTATGGAATTTGAGATCCGTTTGGATCGCAGGAATTTAGGAGTGAGAATTGGAATTGGCAAGTATAAATTTCAATTCTTGCGGTCGGATGACTAATTTTTATAGGAATTAAATTTCATGTGAGAAGAAAAAATACACCCAATTTTCGTGATTCATAAAAATTATAATTCACATTCTGGGAGGTGTTTATTGTAATTCCCACGTAAACTAAATATCTTTATCTTTACTATAAAAAAGTATGGACCCTTATCTGTTTGTCCATTTTTCATTTCCTAAAATACCCTTATCTTTTTGTCCGTTTTTCATTTCCTAAAATACCCCCAATAATTACACGTGTAAACTAAATTCAGTTATTTAAACGTCTACAATCGTTTCCAGCGATTGGAAGCAACTCTATACATTCCATAAATTTAAACCATAATGACACCAAGTATAGAAATACGGATTCCAGATTTTCATACTCACGAAAACGCTCTATCCTTTCCTATCTAAAATGCTTGCCAACATCATTCGCCGGCTTAGAGATCCCGATTCTGCCGTTGGATCGGCCTGTGATGATGCTGTCACGATGGTGGATTAGCAGATCACCAAGCATCTGTTCACCGTTTTCTTGAAGCCGCTAATGGTGGCCATGGTACTTGAATAGGACTACAATTCACAGATCGGTTCGTGGCTTTGTTTCGTTTGGGCGATTGAGGCTTCTCCAATCAGTTGCAGAGGCTATTATCGAATTCCATGAAGTTACTGAGGAGTGAGAGCTTTAAGGCCGAGCTGGGACTACTATCGTTTATCGGCAACATCATTGATGCTGGTGGTGCATCCAATCACAGTTCGTTGGTTAATTTGATTCCTTATATGGTTGAGTTCTTGAGTAGTGAGGAAATCGGCTGCAGAGTCGTTTAAGATTGGCAATTCATCGGAGCTTAAGTCGTCGTGTTTAAAAGCTTTTGAGAGTGGGAGATTTGATAAGGTTATATAAGATTTTACTGTAATAGTTCGATTCAAAGATCGTTAGTGTTCAAGTTCACCACATTTGATCTGATTAGTTTCAATGTTATAGGTGAAGACTGTCGCTACAAAAAGAAGGGGAAAAAAAAAAAAAAACAGGGAGTTTTACCGGCGGCCCAATAACAACCGCCGTTAAAGGTGTTGTCTCTTTTTTATTAGACCGCCGAGAAACTCCGTTTGCACGGAAAAATTCTCACGATATTAACCTTTCTCGGTGGTTTATTAAGACCGCCGAGAAATACCCCGTTTGAGCAGGAATTTTCCCTGGTTAATTAAGCCTTTCTGGGCAGACTTAATTTGATCGCCGAGTAAAGTTTAACTATGGACGGCGGTCTTATAAAGACCGCCGAGTAATATAATTCTATTCTCGGCGGTCTTTACCCGCGAAATCCTTCTTCTTCCTCACGCGTTCTCTCTTTTCTCATTTCTTCTTGATCGCGTTCTCTCTTTTCTCTCCCGCGGCTCTTCCCCTCTCCCTCTCGCTTGGCTTGCTCATCGTCTCTTGCTCACCGGCGAAATCCGTTGCTCGCCGTCCCTTGCTCGTCGCCCCCGAAATTTCTAATGAGTTGAGTTTATATTGATTTTTCTTTTTGCTGTTATGTGATTCTTCCTGTCTCCTTTCAATGGCTATCCCTATTCTCAGTGATTCTTTGATCTATGCTGTACTGATTAGGGGCTAATTAGGGTTCTGTGACTTAATTTACATGAAAAAAAAAAAACAAACTGATTTTGATACCAGAAAATGAGGTCAGGACTTACTATTAGGTAAAACTAAAGTCAGAATCTATTAAGTCATGTACTTAGGAAACCAGGATACAAGATGAATTCTGTTTTAGATTAGGTTTCTTGATTTTTCTTCAGTTCTGTTTCAATCAGCTATCCTTAATATGAGTTGCTTAAATTTGTTTATAAAAAAATAATTGTCTAAATTGATTCATTGCTGCATGGATTTGGATTCATGGTGTCAATGTTGAAGATGTGTTTGGGTCAATTAGGAGTATTTTGAGGTTTTCTTGACATGACTGAACCAAAGAGCATAATATGTGCATGGGAGAGCTAGTAACTTAAAATGATTGATAATAAATCTTGAACCTTAGGTACATAAAGTTTCTAGGGAATTTCTAGAGAGAGAAGTTCAGATGTTAAAGAAATAGAATATCACATTGAACTGGTTTTACTATGTAGGTTCTATGGATATCAAAGAATAAATAACTGCACTTTGTATGGGGCAGACGAGCTAAGGATGTTTCAACCAATTAGCATTTATGCAAGACCTAAATTTATTCAAGCAACCACAGAGAAATGTATATATACATTTAGGGTTATAATTCATTAGGGTTTAACTGCCTAAGCATAGGTTGAATATCCTCATAGTCGAGTTGATCTGGATATTTAATCCTATGCTAATCAGTTGATTTCAAAATCATAAAAAAATTCAAATTATAATTGTAAGAATATTGTCAGAATAAAAATGTATTAAAGTTAAACCCTCTTGAGTTATATCAAATTTTGATTTGTTATAGAATTCTAAAAAAATTTCATCAAGTTGGTTGTTGTTTTGATCGCACAAATTGAAAATTGAGTGCGTTCAAGATTTGGCATATTAGGTCTAAATTGCATGACCTAACCTAGCTTCCAAACATCACATATAAGTCAAATCACTACCTGGTTGGGAAAGTTCTAGACCCTTAGGCTGCGTTTGGTTATGTCAATATGCGTCAAAGGAAAAAAGAAAAGGCACTTTCCTTTTTCTTTTGCATGCTTGGTTTGCAAGAATAAGAAAATACTGTGGGTCCCACCATTTTTTTAAGAAAGTTTTTGGCTCAAAAAGCCCACTTGTATTTTCTCTCTCACATTGTCTGATTTTGCATCAAAGGAAAAAGAATTTTTTTTTCCATATTTTCCCTTCACCTTCTTCTTCTTCTTCTTCTTCTTCTTCTTCTTCTTCTCCCCTCCTCTCTCCTTCTGTTGCAGCAGCAGCTCCACCCTCCACAACCACCTCTCCCATTCACTCTCATCCTCAGACCCTCTCCATTTGTCTCTATCACTCTTCCCTTCCTCTGCTCTCATCCCCGTTCTCTCTCTCTCTCTCTCTCTCTCTCTCTCTCTCTCTCACCAACTCCTCTCCCTCCTCACTCCTTGTTGCAACAGCAGCTCCACCCTCCACTGCCACCTCTCCATCTCTCTCTCTCTCTCTCTCTCTCTCTCTCTCTCTCTTCTCCTTCTTTCTTCTTCTTTTCCTTCTTCTCCCTCCTTTGTCTTCATCTCCTTCTTCCCTGTACAGAAAAAAAACGAAAGAAAAAAACGAAAAACTAATTACACTCCCACCCCCGAAAATGAAAAAATAACAATCCC
>JAUPMG010017695.1:0-15315 GCA_031762675.1 Pachysandra terminalis
GGGGTAAAATAAGTATTTTAAAAATATTACTAAAGTTGTGAAATAGCTTAACGCATAAGAGCTTGGGAGAAGCTGCTGAGAGCATCTTCTCCTTATGGGTAGCATTCCTCTACTGCTTATGGGTAAGTACTTACCTATAAATACATATTTAATTTTAAAAAGTGCTTATATAAGCTATAAGCTATAATAAGTACTTATAAAAGCCGGGCCTAACGCAGCCTAACTGAGTGGCTTTCTCTGATTCAGTCTCTAGCTCTTTCTCTAGCTTATCTCTAGCTCTATGTAGGGGTGTCAACTTACTAGGGCCGGCCCATGGCCCGTTCGGCCCTAAATTACTTTTGGGCTGGTTGGACCTACTTTTTGAGAGCTCGGGTTGGGCCAGGGCTCAATTTTAAGCCCGTATTATATTTTGGGCTGGGCTAGGGACTTTCTTAGCCCAGCCCGATAAAACCCGGCCCTACCATCTGTATATAATATTAAATAAATTATTGATTGTTTATACCACTATTTGTTTTAGGCAATAGACATTAGACCATTCAACTTTTTCCTTTTTTTATAAAACTACGTTTAGGCAATAGACCATTCAACATTCAACTTTTTCCTTTTTTATAAACTTTTATTTATGGTTTCAAAATATCAACAAAATCCTTCTTAAAACGGTTTTAAGAAGGATTTTAATAAACCAATTCAACAGGCATATGCATAATTGGTGACCTTACTTCCATTTATGAAGAATCTTCACGGTGGTGGTGAAAAGTGAATATTTTGCTTCTTCTTTTTTTCTTTTTCTTTTTTTCGTTTCCTTTTTTCCTTCTTATATTTTAGTTAACATAGCATGTGCATAATTGTTGGCGTTTTGCAACTTTGCTTTCTATTTTGTTTCTAAGGTCTAGACATGCAAAGTCCACGTATAAACTTTAATATGGCCTTGGTTTATTACAAAAAAGTCATAGGGCCGGGCTTGGGCTCCAAAGATAGGGCCGTGAGTGAGCTTTCAATGGGCTAGGGCCTATCGTTTTAGTGTTGGGCTGGGCTAGGGCTGAGCATGGCCCGGCCCATTGACACCCCTAGCTCAATGGGATCTTCTAGGTCACGGCTAATGGGATCATTGTTTGTAGTTGGCGAAGGCAATGAGACTCCATCCACTATAGCATTCTCAATTTAACAACTAGATGGACCAGTGACTAAGAAGATTGGTAGTAAGTTAAAGTGAGCCAACTAGCATAATCAAGGCTCAGGCATATTTGATCCTCATATATGAGCCTTTGCTGAACTTGGGTAGCTTGGGCTCATTCTGCCAATGAGATCTATAAAAGACTCGTTTGGGCCTTGTTTAATCAATTCTGGCTTATGTCTGAACAACTGAATATCAATGTTTTAAGAAAACAAAAGGCATTCGTCAGGTCCTGACTCCTGATAATATGTGGGTTAGTGTTCATCAGCCAAGTTATGGCGTACCTAGTTAGACTCCTTTCGAAAAGTTGGACTAGTAAATCACCAGTTATGCTCGTGGATAGAGTCGCCATTATGGGAATAAGGATCTTCTGTGATCCATCACAAGAGATCAATACCTGTCTTAAGGACTCACAAATTTAAAAATCCAATAAATAGGTGAACCCTACAAAATCTATAAGCAATACAATTGTTGGGTCCCCTAAAACATGTGTTGATCTCCTGTGGTGGATCACAGGAGATTTCCTGTGATCGGGGATCACAGAAGATCCTCTCTCCCATTCTGGATACATGGCCCTCAATGTTATATATATGATAACAAAATATCCTTTGAAAATGGAAAGTAGTATCAAATAGAGTCCCCTACCAAATTTGAGTAGATTTGGGAAACCAATATGGTATTTTTGATTGATTTAACAAATAAGGCACCTATATATTTTACTTACTAAATATGGGTAGGTTTCCACTTATGCGAAACAAATTACCTAAGGAAACTATCCTCAAACTAATGAATGCTATTCTGTAAAACGAGAAAGAAATCAAAAAAAAAAAAAAAACATTACCAAACTAAAACTTAAAACCGCATTATGAATACAGTGACCCTCAATATTATATATTATAACACCATATCCTTTAAAAATGGAAAGTAGCGTAAAATAGATTCTCCATCCAAATTTGAGAAACCAATATGGTAAGTCATATTTTTTGATTGATTTTAGAAATAAGGCAACTATATATTTTACTTAGTAAACATGGGTAGGTTTCCGGTTATGCTTGTGAAAAGGTGTTGGGCACCCACATGCACACGATTTGAACCGGTCTCTAATGAAGAAATATTTCGTATTTATGGTGGTTTATTTGAAATTAGTTGGACAGAAAATGGTTTTAGGAATCTAAAATATAGAGCACTCTAAAAACAGAATGTATTGTTACTATCATACCCGAGAGAATGACCAAATCTGGTTGTGAGGCTCTAGACGAACCGGATCATGTATCTCGATGCACATAAACTTAGATCTACAGCGGAAGATCTCTATCGAATCGAAAAACACCCCACGTCGGGATATGTGATTACTAATACCACATACAATATCCTCACACTAAAATGACCAGATCTCTGTATGGGAATCTTAGTAGCAAAATCAGATCTCAAGAGGAAGAAGAGAAAATGAGATGAGAGGTTCTCTAGGACTTGTGATAGACAAAACGTGGATAGCATAGATAAAGGGGGGGAGAGAGGAGGATTCTCCTAAATAGGAGACTCTACCCAACTCAACTCTATCTTGGACTCTCTCCTAATCTAATTTGGAGATAGAGTCCAAGTCACACTTGGTCTCACACTAAGCATAGACATCCCTTTAAGTTGGGATTCAGGTCAGCCCAAACGGGTTGGGCCAACTGGGTCGATCCATTACATAAATCCAACATCTCCCACTCGTCCTTAGTGGGGCACTAACATGTGCATTTCTCTCATGTACATCTTATCTTCCTATCATGGATGCTAATCATACAGGTCGTTAAGCGTGCGACTGACGAGTACAAAGTAATGCACGAGCGACTCCATGTCAAGTTTCATAAAACTGACATGAAGATACACTGTTAAAAGTCTCACTTATACCCCAAACTCATTTGGCCACATTGGATTGAGTATTTATAATCCCTCATGAACACAAGCTCAAATCTCTATACTTAACCACTAGATTCATGTTAATGTGCTCATTTAAAATAATTCGTATAGTCTACATATATATATCAAATACATATAAGTGAAAGATGTGAAGCATCAAATGATAATTTTAAAACATGAGCACATATCTTTATGAATCTTATCTCTCTGAATGTGATGCCAAATAGCCTTCGCTATGCCGCATGCCATTTAGCTTCGACTTAACTGCTTTTCCAGACAAACCCCCGTTAGACCGTATGATGCATGGCCATAAGAAAGTAAGTTAGAATAGCGATCATCAAATCTAACTTCACGACCTAATCAAATGTAGTAAGGGTATAAGTTGATCCACTCTAGGATCATCCTGATCTCACACAGTCAGGGAATAGGGATCCACTCGCTTGCTCTCAAAGGAAACGTCACTAATAGCACATGTAGTATGCAACACATTCTTTGATGGATCTTTGAGCCCAGCCAAGACTATGTCAACCGCCAACACTGTACAGATCTTATTCTAGTCGCAATTTATACGCCTAACCTGAGCTCCTTAATCCAAATCACAACTCTCAAGCACCTTGATTAAGGTCTCACATCCAACTTCATCAAGTAACATTTGACTTCCCTAATGAATCTCATCCTTGATCTCCCAATGTGACATATAAATCATAGAGCCCTTTAAATGCCCCTGATGAAACAAGTCCTCTTAATGTATCATCATACTCGCAATGCATGTACCAAGGTTGGAACCGATGATCTCAATGGTGTTTGGATATGGGGTGACCTCCGCTGATCCTAACTCTGACTCATTCATCTTGAAGAGCTCTAGATTCATCCCTAATCTCTTCCTGCTTGGAAAATCATCCTCGAAGAAACCCACATCACGTGACTCAATCTGTGTTAAACCTCCATCAATCTGTTAACAGACAAAATTGTAGCTGAGTATCTGAAAAAGATACACTTAACAACTCTTTTGTCTAGCTTCCCTCTCTGGTGGGGAGGCACATAAACATAACACGTCGATCTCTATTGTCTTATTAAGTCTGACGCTCTGCCCGTCCACAACTAGTATGGTGTGCTAGGAATTGACTTCGTAGCGACACGATTCAAGATGTAGGCTACAATCATCAGTGTGTCTCCCCAAAAACTAATGGGTAGGGACGCATGCGCCATCATTGACCTTACCGTGTCTAACAAGGTATGGCTCCTTGTCTCTGCTACACCATTCTGCTGAGGCGTTTCTTGGATCAACAATTGCCTACGGATTCCTTTTTCTTCACAAAACTCTAAAAACATATCAGATAAATACTCGCATCCTTTATCGGTTTGGAGACACTTCATGTGTCGATCCAATTGATTCTCGACTTCCACCACAAAGTGTCTAAAGTAATCTAATACTTCAAACTTATGGAAAATCAAGTACACATAACCGTATCGCGTGTAATCTTCAATAAATGTGATGCAATTTGACTCTCCATGGCAGGTCCTAACATTGATTGATCCACAAGTCAGAATAGAATAACTCTAAAGGAACATTTTCTCTCACTGCCTTACCAAATGGTTTCCTATATGACTTACCAGCCAAACAATACTCACAAACGGGTAACTAAACCTTAGTAAGAAACCCCAGCAGACCTACTTTAACCAATCTGTTCATCCTCTCTAGCCCTATGAAGCATAGTCTAGCATGACATCTTAATGAATCGGAAATAATAACATCATCATCATAGGAAGTCAAACTAGATTCCAAATTTGCATTACTTCAATTATCAATATCAAGTTTAAATATACCATCAGAAAAAAAATCCTCTACCATATAAAATTGACTCTAAAGAAATGATGATGCAGTCACTACTGAAAATAACAGAAAAACCTAGTCTAAGTAACTCTGATACTGAGACGAGACTCCGACGAATGACAGGTGCATAGAGTACGTCATGAAGCATCAATGCGCGGATCTCTCGAGTCTTTAGCACCTTACGTGCCAACACTAGCACATCCACCATGGTTCTATTCTCATGTATACTTTCCGACTCCCTATTGGTGTCCGTCTGTAATCCTCTAACACATCTCGCTCTCTGGCTATGTGTTTGCTCGCTCTGGAATCTACAATCCAATTAGAACTAGAATAAGCAAACAAGACATCGGTGCAACCCATGTAGCAATAGTTAGAGGTTGAGTCTGTTCATACCTACTTTTGCTTAGTGCAATCACGAGCCAAGCGTCCGAACTTATCACAATTGTAGCAGATCACCTTGGGCATGTCTTTCTTTAAATATACCTTTAAATCTAAAAACCCTGAAAAAATAGAATCCTATGTATCTATTACATATTTTAGATTCTAACGATTTTTATTTTATTATGGACGTTTTATTCATTTTTTTTTTTTTGAAAGAGGTGAAACATGTTGAAATAGTTATGGGTCTTGCGTATCACCACATGTCATAATTTTATCAAACTTATATAAGTCCTGGTGGATGATGCATTTATTATCAATGACTTTAGTTCTAGGGATGCAACCCTTCTCGTGATTCCTTGAACCATACTGTTCCAACTAAAGGGTCATGTGATACTGCTTTGTGCTGATTTGAAAGTGTTGAAGAAAAGAGAAAGTAGAAAAATCAAAACAGCAAAGACTTTTTGCTGTGTTGATTGTTGTTTCCATAGTAGAGGTAGTAACGTTCCAGGCCCTTTGTAAATTGGTTCAAATGGGTTTTATTTGTTCGAAAATATTGCAAAAACAAGCCCTGCAATACTTACATTCAAAAATTCTATTTTCTTCTTCATTTTTTCTTTGTTCTTTTTTTCCAAACTTGGGATTGATTCTATAATGAGAAACCCATTAGTTTGATTGACATCTCTTGTTCTATGTCAGAGCAATGGACCTCACAGAGATTAATAAACTGCATGCTTCAGTAAATTCAAAACAATAATATTCCTAGGTAGAAGTCAATTTATTGGCGGCTTGGTGATCCACGTAGTAAATGGATTTACTCTTTGGTACATAACAAAGGATCATAATAATCTACAACCAAATCAATAAATGTTAGTCGAGATCAAATAAGTCGGGATCAAATAATAATAATAAACACAGTAAAAACGAAAATCAAACAATGCACACAAATATATGTGGTTCGGCAAAACCTATGTCCACGAGAGAGTAATTCCACTATGTCAAAAATGAATTAGGGTTAAAATTTATGGCAGCGGATCAGGTGCGGGTGAGTGAGAGCGGCACTCTAATGACTACCCGCACATTTTAAAGAAAGAAGAAAATCTAAAACGATTTTTTTTCCTTGTACACATGAAGTTGGATGACGTGGGCCAATAGAGTGCTGCCTGCACTCACCCGCACCACAAAGCCACCTTCATATGATCCGCTCTCAAAACTTTACTCCTATATGATATATGGGGCAAATCCTCAATATATCCTTACCATACCATGGGGGCCTCCGCTCCCGTACCCGCTAATCCTATGGTACTGACCTGCACTACGAGTTATATTGCGGAAAGGGATCTTTTCCCCATAGTGCTTCACTCTGCCCCATGGGACCCCACAAGTCCTAACAACAAGCCTTGAAAATAAACCACAATCTTGAACAAATTTATATGGAAAAAAATTCTGATTTGCATCCTTCACTCTGAGAAATCATGGTTCTGCATGGATAGTGGGACAGTGGATAAATCCTCAATGACAGGAGAAACAATAGCTCTTGTTGTCAGCTCGAGCAAGATTTTCCTCAAACCTTTTTTGCTTTGATTTTGTTGATAAACTTAACCTATATGATGATTTCTGATTGCTAATTACTTGTCTCCTCTTAATCATGCAGTAATTATCTTGGTGAAGATCGTAATTGTCATTGTGGTATGCAACAAGAGGGCTCGAATAGGAAGCAGCACTGTTAAATCAGACTCCAGGTTCTTAACTCTCACCATGAACAAATTCCTCACTGACATGGAAAGAGAGAAGCTAATCAGATTTTCATCTCAACAACTAAGAATTGCGACGGATAAATTTAGCCATTTATTGGGTTCAGGCGGTTTTGGAACAGTTTATAAAGGAATTTTTACTAATGGGATACTAGTAGCAGTAAAGATTTTAAATGGGAGTTCTGATAAGAGAATTGAGGAACAGTTCATGGCAGAAGTAAGTACCATTGGAAGAACTCATCACTTTAATCGAGTTCGGCTCTTCAGTTTCTACTTTGAGCGAAATTTGAGAGCTCTGGTTTATGAGTACATGGAGAACGGTTCACTTGACAGGCTCTTGTTTCGACAAGATAACTATTTAGAATTTGAGAAGCTTCATGAAATCGCAATCGGGACAGCTAGGGGGATTGCATACCTACATGAAGAATGCCAACAGAGAATTATTCACTATGATATAAAACCAGGAAACATCCTCCTCGACACGAAATTTACACCTAAAGTAGCTGATTTCGGGTTGGCGAAACTCTCTAACAGGGAGAACACCCATGTAACAATGACAGGAGGAAGGGGAACTCCTGGATATGCTGCACCAGAGCTGTGGATGCTTTTCCCAATTACGCACAAGTGCGATGTTTATAGTTTTGAGATGTTACTGTTTGAGATTCTAAGGAGGAGGAAGAACCATGATATCAATCTCTCTGAGAACCAAGAATGGTTTCCCAGATGGGTATGGAACAAATTTGAAAAGGGACTTGTTGGGGAGCTGATGGTTGTTTCCAGCATAGAAGAGAAAGATAGAGAGAAGGCAGAGCAAACGGCTAAGGTAGCTCTCTGTTGTGTTCAATATAGGCCTGATTCAAGGCCTTCGATGAGCATTGTGGTAAAGATGTTGGAAGGAGGGGTTGAGATTCCTACACCCTTCAATCCTTTTCAACACATGGTGATGGGGACTCCTTGTCCTCACCCACCCTACATGGACTAGTAGCAGCTTTGATTCAATTTCCTCTAATATGCCAACAGAACCTTCTTATAGATGCTCAACCCCTGTCATGAAGAAATATGAGATCGAAATTGCTTCTTCTTGAGGTACGTTAAGCGGTTCATGAAAGTCTTTTCTATTACATTCCAGTTTTTGTTACAACTCTTATTACATTCTACGAAGAATGAAGAATGGATGATGTAATGAGACCCTAGAAATCTTTATAATAATTTATTTGTAATTATTATAAATTAATTAAATAATTATGAATGAAACCTGAATCCTTATTCGATTAATTTATGCCTTTAATTAAATGATTAATAGTGAAAATAATATGTTTTGAGAGTTAAAGTACAGAATTGTGGTCAAGTTGAAATTAAAAAGAAATTTAGGTAGTGTGATATAATTAAGTATAAGCAAGTTGGGCTTTGAACTGGGTTAGTGAACTTAGTTCAAATCTGGTTGTATGGACCCAGGATTAATCTCAAGTTAAATTAGTAATTGACACTAGATTCAAATTAGAAGAGTAGGGAAGTAAGTTGTAATAACCTAAATCCAATAATTTATATTCCTAAATAATAAAAATGATCAAAAAGGTTTTATAGAAATTATTTGGTATGTTTCCTGAAATTAATGGTGTTGATTTATAAACTAATTAGAGCATTGGGTTGTTTTCGAAACAAAATTATATGTTTTGGGTTTTATGGTATAGTTGGGAGACATTATGGGTATTAGTTATAATTTATAAAAATGTTTTCAAATTTTGAAAACGCTAGAGAGATACGTGGGTGTTGTGGGTTGAAAATGTGAGAAATGTTCCCATAAGACTCTCCTTCACCTTCCATTACATAAGAAACTGATTTGGAGAGTTTCTTGTGGGGATTAAGAAGAGGAAGGGTTAGAGAAACCTAACCCTAGCCGTCACCTTGCACCGGAGAAAAGGAAGTGAAAAAGAGGAAGAAGAGAAGGAAAGAGGAAACGGTGTCAATCGGATATTTGAACGACATGCGGTAAGTGGCATTTTCTGTATGATTTCTATTGAACATTGTGATTGATTTCTGATTTGACTGGATGAATTTGTTTCTTCTACGTATATTGATGAAAGCATGATTTGATCATTGAAATTATATATATATATATATATACACGATCTAATGAGAAAAGGGGTTTTCAATCTAAATATATATATATATTATTTATATGTAATTATATGTATATTACTGTGTGTGTGCGTGCGTGTATAAGTCTGTAATTCCATCAATCTCGATGTGCTTGTACGTATTAATTTTATGAGAATATGGGTTTTTAATCCAACAGTATATATATATATATATATATATATATATATATATATGGGAAATCATTACAATATATTATACGACATTATATTATATATATGAATCGTCACACATTGTATTTCAATGCAGAATAAGCAAGCATGAGCTATTCAATTTTATTTGATGATTGAGGAGTTATCGTATTCGTTTTATTTAACTGTGATTTAGAAGATGTTTATTTGTGCTTGCACATGATTTCAAATTATTTTGTGGGTGATCGGATGGTAGAAAATAAACGTGGAATGAGTTGATGGCAAAACTTGGTTCTGCGATTTCTACTCTGTCTGGTCGACCAGATAGGTTAGCCGGTTGACTGAGCCACTACAGAAGGATTCTGTGAGTTCTAGATCTCATGGTACCCAGTCGACCGAATAGAATGCCCGTTCAGCCAGCCAGAAATAGACAAGAGTATCGCACAGTGCCCGGTCGACCGAGTAGAGTACTCGGTCAACCGGACAGCGAGAAATAAAGAGAACTGAGGTTCTTCTGTGAATGTGATTGGCATCAATGGACAAGGTCATGGTACTTATGTTTGGGTATGAAGTTATACGTGTGGAAAGGATACCTGTGATGGCATCCGACGGATTATTCGTGCGAATGGGTGTGCGGATAGTTTCTGAAGGGGTTCTCATTGGAATCCTATGAGATATCTGCTGGACAAAGTAATGGTTACATGCATGCTAGGTTGATGTGAATGTTAAGTAAACATTGGAGGTGAAATTGAAGGATTCTTTGCGAGGTTCCCTTGAGGTTGACTAGACCTTGAGTTGAAATTCCCATTATATCAGCAATGAGGTTGGCTAGACCTTGGGTTTCAAACCCCAATAAATTAGCATGTCTGGTTGCCTTCGTACCAGGGGTTCGCATATCCCGAACGAAAAGAGGGGTATCCAGCTATTCCTGGTGACGAACAATCCCGAATTAAATCATGCTAGAGAAGTAGGATAAAGGCTACTTAACATGAAACATTAGCTTAGTCATATCATTGCATAACTCATTCGTATTTCTATTGATTGAGCATACCATGTAGAGCATTTGAATGATGCATCCACATAACATAATGCATTTCATCCATGTATTTGATATTGGTGTATTTTCCTCATCAACTTATTAGCCTATTTGTCGTACTTGGATTTATACTAACAGTGTTCTATGAGGATTGGTGACAGATATGTCACTTACTAGGCATTCCAAGCTCACGCGACTTCTCATGTTACAGGATGAATTTTGACGAATAAGGAAGTGGACTAAAGACAGTTTTAGACTTAATTTCATATTAGAACTATTACTTGTTTTTATTCATGGAATTTGTTGGTTGTAATGAGATTATGAAATTTCCAGAATTATGGTTTATTATGCGCTATACTCATTGACTCTTCTGAAGTGATGACATTGATGTAGTTGGTTTATTACCTTCTGCACTCTGATGTTATCAATAAATGTTGTCTTTACTGCTTTATTGGTTGTACTGATACGGAAATTTATGTTCCTTGGTTGGAACTTGAAGGTCTCACCTCGAGATCTGTGCCGCTCGCATAAGGATTTGTGCCATGGGTTTTGGGGCGTGACAAATGATTTCCTCTTCAAACAAATTAAAGGAGAATTTCACAATGATGTACATAAGTAGAAAAAGAAAATAGAATTTAACGTGTATGTATAACAAATGAATATAGAAACAGATGAAAATTCTAGCTTCTCACCCTCGTGAACTAACAATTTATATGGGAAGTAGACGATTTTCTTCCGTGAGAAAGACTAAAAGGTCCGAGAATGTGTGTGTGTGTGTGTGTATGTGTGTGAGAGAGAGAGAGAGAGAGAGAGAGAGAGACTGTAAGGTCCGAGAATGTGAGAGAGCTCATCCCCTATAAGTTATAAAATGAATTGATATCAATTAATGGAACTACAGGAGGCGGGTAATGATAGATTCAGAAGAAACTTCAGATATATCATCATGCAATACAACCGTAGCATTCGAGTGCTGATGGAGATGAGGATAGGAGAGAGAGAGAGAGAGAGCCAAAGAGGTCATTTGAAGCCTCAACTTTAGCAATCACTTCAAAGTTGACCCAATGGGTTTCTTAGATAGTATATGGATCCTGTGAAAACCACTAACAATAAGGCTGAACATCACTAGTTCGTCTCTTCAATCTATTCATGCAATTATAGAAGCCATTCCAACACGAACCACATGGTTGGCTTCATCTCTTTACGTTATCTTAATCTCAGTGCAAATAATAATCTCTAAGACGATCTAGAATCCATCTCTGATGCTCACAACCTCTCGCGGTCTTTATTGGGAGACTTCAACACAACCAATAGAATGAATGAAGCCTCAAATGGTAATGTGAGCTCTCAAAGTTGGGCCAATAGGTTGAATAGGTGACTAAACAAATGTGGAATGGTCGATCTTGGTTTCTCTGGGACAAAGTTTACATGAACCAATAGAAAGGATGGTGGATTCATTATTCAAAAATGTCTGGATAGGGACAACTGCCTATCCATCTTTTTGGATAGGGCAAACTTCCTATTCAACGAGCTTTGATCATTGCCCCATCTTTTTGGAACTTTTAGGTATGCAACTGCCTATTAATAAAACTTTTAGGTTAGAGTAGTTTTGGTGAATTCACCCTAACTTCTCAATATTCATTCAATCCTCCTAGTCCAACAACCCAAACTTGGATGAAACACGTCGTGTTCTAAAAACTACCAAAATTTTATGGATGCTACAATGTGCTAGAACCGTGAAGTTTTTAGTAACATTTTTAGACATAAAAGACTAATTCTTGCAAGTGTTGAAGGAATTCAACCTTATTTATGTAATCACCCTTCCCTTTTCCTTTCTAATTTGGAAAACCAACTTATACACCATTCTTGATCAAAAGGAGGAGTTATGGTCTTCCAAATCCGAAACCTATTGGTTAAAACTAGGAGATTGTAACACCAAATTTTCTTCATTTGTCCACTGTATGGCATAGAAAACCTAATAAAATTAATGGCCTTAAAAATATTGAGCATGAATGGTGTTTTGATCGGCATGAACTGAGGTCCATGGACGTTAATCATATGAAGAACATTTTCAAACCAAGCATTCTGAGCATGGCTGACTTTGATGCATTAGATGGCCTTCGGGTGCAGAATATTGAAGATATCTAGTGGCTTAATAAATCAATAACATATGAAGAAATCAAATCGCTTATCTTTCAATGTCACCTAATAAATCCCCCGGCCCAGACCGTCTGCATGTAGTGTTCTACCAATCGAATAGAGACTTTGTGGGAAATTCAATTTGTTACATGGTTAAATTTGCCTTCCACATTGTTTCCATGCCTATGGACCTTAATCATACTTTGACTATGCTCATCCCTAAAATCAAAAACACGGAATTCATTACTCATTTTAGATCGAACAACTTGTGTAACACCACCTACAAACTTGTGTACAAAAATCCTTATTCTCTACCTTTAACCTAGCCTCCATAATCTTATAGGGTCCCACCAGAGTAGTTTTATCCCAGGTAGGCAAGGGACTAATAATATCACCATAGCTTAGGAAGATGCTCATTCGATTCAGAACAAGACGTGTAAGGGAGGCCTAATGGTGATTGAAGTCAATCTTGAGAATAAGTATGAAAAAATAGAGTGGAGCTTTGTCAAGTGAACTCTTGAATGCTTCATCTTCCCTCAGAACTAGATCACCATCATCTTTAGTTGCCCTTCATCCAGTTCCATGTCAGTTTCATGGAATGGGGGAAAATCAAATATTTTTCATCCATCTCAGGGAATCCGGCAAGTAGATCGTCTATCTCCATACTTATTCATCATTTGCAGGAAAATTCTTTCTTTTTGGATTTCTCTCGAAATTGACCAAAAACGATGGAATCCAATTAAGTTGTCTTAGCAAGGTCTGGAACTCTCTCATCTTTTGTTTTTGCAGGTGATCTCTTTCTGTTTGGGAAAGGAGATTTGTATAATTGTGATGCACTCATGGACACCCTTGAAAAGTTTTTCTCATTGTCCGGCCAAACTATTAACTTTTCTAAATCAAAAATTATGATTTCCCCAAACTTCCCTAATCATCTTGCTCGAATGATTACTCACTCTCTCCATATCTCTAGACCTACCAATATTGGCATAAATTTAGGGGTGCCAATTATCATGGAGAGGATCACCCATGCCACCTATCAAAAGGTGATTGACGAGCTTCAAGATAAGCTCTCAAGTTGGAAAGCCAAATTTCTTACTCGAGCAGATCAAACTACTTTAGTTAAACAGTTACCTCTAGTGTTCATATTTGTACACTTCAATTGGCATGGTTACTTCAGTATCTTTGCAAAAAAATTGATAAAAATAAATAAAGATTTTATTAGGGAAGGAAGAAATCCCATGCTATAGGTGGAAAAAATATACTTACCCAAGCAAAAGGGAGGTCTCGGGACCAGAAAATCAAGAGAAATGAAAATGCATCTCATAACTAAGTTAGGGTAGAAGCTCATGAAAAATCCCGACATTCTTTGGAGTCATATTCTGTCTTCCAAATATCTTCACAGATCCAGTTTTCTAAACTGTCAAAATCAAATTGATAAAAATAAATAATGATTTTATTAGGGAAGGAAGAAATCCCATGTTATAGGTGGAAAAAATATGCTTACCCAAGCAAAAAGGAGGTCTCGGGATCAGAAAATCAAGAGAAATGAAAATGCATCTCATAACTAAGTTAGGGTAGAAGCTCATGAAAAGTCCCGACATTCTTTGGAGTCATATTCTTTCTTCCAAATATCTTCACAGATTCAGTTTTCTGAACTGTCAAAATCACACTATAGGGTCCCTTGTGTGGAAAACTATCTGAAAAGCCAAAGATTTTTTGAATACTAACTAGTTGTGAAGGGTAGGAGATGGTAAATCCATCTCCTTTTGGAAAGACCCTTGGGTGGGGGAGAAACCTTTGTCTGACTTAGAATGTCCCCTAATGGCAAGCACAGAAAACCTTAAGTTAATAACCTGATTATTGTAGTAGGTGGATGGGATTTTGTGAGAATTGAGCACCTAGTCCCCTCTTAGATGGTTCATAAAATAAAAGGCATCCCTCTCTCGAAACACCATACATCCTCGAACTTCTTGATTTGGAAAAATTATTAGGATGAAATGTTCTCCCTCAAATATGCTTATAAGACCTTAATAAAAGAGCCAAGTGTCAACACTAACTGGACCTAGATTTGGAAAGTCCCATGCCCTTCTAAGTTCTAGGACTTCGTATGGCAATGCACATAGAAGGTTAATACTGACAAACCTTTTATTTCAAAGAAATATTAGTGATAATCAATGTGTGCACAGTGCCAGGATAGTGTTGAAACTTCAATACACATCATTAGAGATTGTAGTATTAGAAGAGATATCTGGAGGAACCTAACATCATGTCACACCCCAAATCCAGGGTACACTTTTATAGGTACCCCAAGGATTTATGAATGAAACTCTCACCCCCTCCAAGGGATAGAAATCCAAACCAAACAAGCATATGTGTTATCACATATGAAAATACAACGAAAGCAATTTAAAATATTCAATGAATAAACCTTGAAATAAGGTCCATAACCAAACTTCATTAAGATCATAAATAATCCACAAATTAAAGCCATAATCCAATTGAAATCATCCTTCCATGAGAATGCGAAAGAGGATAAATAAATTACTTAATGATAAAACCCCTTAAGTTATTACAACCCATTTCTAAAGTAAGTTCAAATAGTTCAATAAAAAGGTTTCCCATCATAGCACAACATGACACCTCATGGATCCACCATTCCGAGCCTTAAGCCCTATCGTTGACCTGTAAAATGTCAAGTATGAGCTCACTAGCTAGTAAGTATGTGATCATTACGAAATCCACTATGAAAGTGTTAGGATTCCGATCCGCAAAAACAAGACATAGATAATCAACAACAAAAAGAATATATA